>VDFB02221464.1:0-109132 GCA_007258455.2 Sequoia sempervirens | reverse complement strand
CACAACTTCCAGTTGCATGAGGTTGAAAAAATTGATCCAAGACCTCATTGACGACAAAATCATAAATGTGGAACAACCAGTGGGAAACCAAAACCTCAAGATTTACACGAATTTGATGCCTGACCATAACTAGGGAAACAATGATAAAGGCAAAGGAAAATACAAGAATGTGAACCATGTGTATGAACATGTTGTTGCAACACTTGAGGAGTATGTCTCCGTCATTAACATTAAGGGAGCCAATGTTGATTGTGGAGTCACCACACGCGGCGACAAGGTCACCATCGCTGGACCATCGCAACCTTCTAGGACAATCACCACAAATCCAAGATCTATTCCCTATGGCTACAATGTCCTAGAACAGCTGACAAAAACACCCGCTCAAATCTCCATCATGGAGTTGCTGAAGATATCTCGTGCACATAGAAAAATCCTTGAGCAAGCATTGGCTTCATCCACTGTCTTCGCCGATCTAGATGTTGACCAATTCCAAGCTATGGTCAGAAATATCACCACCCCAAACATCCTCACATTTTTTAATCAAGACTTCCCCGTGCAACCATCTCATAATCACGCTCTCCACTTTGAAGCCTTGGTTCATAAAAATAAAGTTAAAAGAGTCTTGGTGGATGGGGGTGCAGGCCTAAACATTTGTTCCCTCGAGTTCATAAAGAATTTGGGAATCTTAGAGGATTCCATTGAAAAAGGAAAAGGCATCACAATCAGGGCCTATGATGATCAAGAAAGAGTGTCTTAGGGCACTATACAACTCCCTGTTCAAGTAGGGCCAACAATTATGGAAACCACATGTCAGGTCCTTGACCTCGATTTGCCTTACAACATTCTCCTGGGGTGTTTGTGGATCCATGGGATGCAAGCAGTGGCATCAACCTTCCACCAATGTGTCAAGTTCACATACCAAGTCCAAGAGGTCACTATCCATGGGGATCCCAAACCTTTTTCTTATTGCAAGAGCCTATAAGCCAAATATTACAAAATCCCCCAATTACCAAAAAATGATGAAGGCCTATCAACTCCATACATTGACCTAGCTACTCTCACCTCCACTTCTACAACAGAGACACCCGCCATCTTCACCATCTCCAATATCAAGGTCATTATCTAGGACAACGGGTGTGGAAACTATAAAATTCCAAAAAATGCTTTTGTGGTAGGAGAGTTACCGCAATCTCCCAAGTCACGAGGATGACCACAATCAAATGATGCCTCCTCATCCCAAACCTTCACAACATGCTCCTCTAGCTTTAGAAGTTGGGGAGATCTTGACTGAGAAGTAATAGAAGAGGATCCATCCCATCTCTTGTATCAAGACAACAAACGAGTAGCTGATCTACCTATGGATGATAGCAGTAAAGGCTTACAAATGATGCTCACCATGGGCTATGACAAAAACTAGAGGCTTGGACAAAATGATAACAAGCTTCTAATACCCATCATTCTAAGATGTGAATGAGAAATCTTGGTCTTGGATGTGCCCCTCCAAGTATGACCATATGTGGCTGAAATCCCCCGATTAAGAAGGTCAAAACTCCTCAGAAAATGGCAGCCACCTTGCAATTACCTGTATCCACAGGTTTGCCTTTAGACAATTTCACATTTGACATAACCAACATCTGTAGTAGTAGTGATGATGAGGATTCCATAGCTGACTTACCTATGCTTTTCGAGGACACCCTCCTCCTTATGATTAGTACCATGTCATTTGAGTCAACCAGTCAAACCCATGAAATCAACCTAGTCTACCCCCAACTCATCGATTACAACCAATGAGGACCACCAATTCTAGACACTTTCAAAAATGATGAAGCACTCTTAGAATTCATGGGACTACAGAACACGGTACCTTGCAGAGATCACAAGGTTGGGTTTGATATCATTATGGACACACAAGCTTACTATTTGGAAACAATTGAATCCTTTAGTCGTGAAAGCGAAAACTTGAGAATAATCTCAAGGTCTTTGAGTGAAAACCACACTGTGACACTCTTTGACCCTAAAATAGTAAAAAAAAAGGATATATCCAACGGTGAAAACCTCTCAGAGGCACTCGAGGATGAAGGATTCAATATTCCTTTCAGAGCTTTACATCAAGAAAAGTTAATATTTCTAGCCGAGAAGTGCAACCCATTTAACTTCAGAACAAAAGAAACTCCGCATATCACATTTTATGTTGAATCATTGATGTCAGAAGAACATGAGCTCCCAACTGCCTTCTTAAGGGAGAGAAAGGTCAACTTTTCATGGAGCTATGTTGACATGCCTGGGCTTGATCCAAAGATTGTGGTCCACCATCTAGCAGTTTACCCTGAAGCAAAGCCTGTTAGACAAAAACTCAGAAAAATGCATCCCTAGATAGCCTTATTAGTCAAAATGGAATTGAAGAAGCTACTTGATTTAGGATTCATATGACCAATCAACTATCCAGAGTGGGTATCAAATCTGGTTCCTGTTTCAAAGCCCGATGGGGGCATCCATATATACACAAATTTTAGAGACCTCAACAAAGCATGCCCCAAAGATGACTTCCCACTTCCCAACATTGATATGATTGTAGATATGACTGTGAGACATGAGATGCTTTCACTGATGGACAAATTCTTTGGGTATAACCAAATCATGATAACCAAAGAAGACCAACATAAAACAACTTTTACTTGTCCATGGGGGACATATTGCTGGAACATGATGTCGTTTGGCCTAAAGAATGTTGTAGCAACATATCAGAGATCCATGACCTTAATCTTTCATGACATGATCCATAAGACTATGGAAGATTATGTTGACAAAATATTAGCAAAATCCAGAAAGAGACGGGACCACATAGCAACATTGAGTGCCATCTTTGACAGGCTTGAGGAATACAAGGTTCGCCTTAATCCAAAGAAGTGTGTCTTCGACGTACAACCAGGGAAGCTATTGGGATACATTGTGTCTATGAGAGGAATTGAAATAGATCCCACTAAGGTAAAGGAAATCCTCAAGATGGAGGCACCTAAGACATTGAAACAATTGTGAGGCTTACAAGGTAGGCTCCAGTCCATCCGTCGATTCATAGCTCAGCTAGCAGACAAGTCAATCCCATATTCTCACCTACTCCACAAGGGGGTAGTGTACAAGTGGGATGACAAGTGTGATGAGGCCTTTAACAAAATCAAAGAATATTTGCTCACACCTCCTGTGCTTATGCCACCAATCCCAAGAAAACCTCTAATCCTCTACATATTAGTAACAATAGTAGCTCTCGGTGCTCTCCTAGCTCAGCACGATGAAAATGGAATAGAGAGGGCCATCTACTACATCAGCTGAACCATGGTAGGGCATGAGTTAAATTATTCCTTCATAAAAAAAGCTTTCCTAGTAGTGGTGTTTTCTTCACAGAAGTTCAGACACTACATGTTGACACACAAAATCAAACTCATTGCCAAGATCGACCAGCTCAAGTATCTTCTTTCCAAAGTAGTGCTCATAGGAAGGATGGCCAAGTGGGTCATGATCCTATCCGATTATGACATTGAGTACATGGAACGTAAGGCCATCAAAGGGCAAGCTATTGCAGACCAATTGGTAGAAGCGCTAATATACTCAGAGAATCCACTAATTTCAGAGTTCTCAGATGAATCCATCTTCAATTTGAACATAAAATACCACTAGAAGTTGTACTTCGATGGTTCCTACACACAACATGGAATAGGAGTCGGGGTCTTTTTCATCACTCCATAGGGAGACTGCATACCAAAATCTTACAAGTTGGGATTTCCATGCACAAACAATATAGCAGAATATGAGGGTCTAACCATAGGACTCAGAATAACAGTGCAGTGGCATATCATGGCTCTCAAGGTATACAGAGACTCACAACTAATAATCAATCAAGTGAATAATGAGTACCAGACTAAGGATGACAAGCTAACTCCATACAAGAAATTGGTGGAAAGTGTTAAAGAATCCTTCATTGAGATCACATTCGAGCAGATAACTAGAGAAAACAACAGAGTGGCAGATGCCATGGCAATAATTGGATCCCTATTAGATATCCCTCGCAATGTCCCAAAGCATGAATTCCTAGTAGAGCAGCTTCTTGTGCCTACATTTGAGGTACCAGAGTCATAATTTGTGTGCAAAATCATTGGTCCTGGTGATCCTTGGTACCATGACATAAACACCTATCTGAGAATAGGAGTCCTCCCAACTGACTTAACCCCAAACCTTAAGAAAACCTTTGTCAAGAAAGCATCTTGATTTGTCATCTTAGGAAATACCCTTTACCGTAGGAGCATAGAAGGAACCTTGTTACATTGCTTAAACGTTGATCACCTTAACTGAGGTACATAATGACATATGTGGTTCACACTCAAGCAGTATGACCTTGGCCAAGAAATTGCTGAGGACGGGGTATTATTGGCCTACAATGGAAAGAGAAGCACATGACGATGTCTGAAGGTGTCTGCAATGTCAACAGCATGGGGAACTCATTCATGCACCAGTCTAAGAACTCCATCCTATTGTCACACCATGGCCCTTTTCGCAATGGGGGCTCGATCTCGTTGGAAAAATCACCCCCACCTCATCCAGTGGTTACAAGTTTATCATTATCACCACTGAGTACTTCACCAAGTGGGTGGAAGCCATCCCCATGACATACATCACTGGAAAGCAGATATCAAAGTTCATCTTGAACTACTTAATATGCTGATACGGTGTTCCCCAAGCTATTATCTTAGATAATGGGACACCTTTCAAGAATCAGGATGTTCGTGACCTTTGCGACAAATTCAAAATCCAACATCTCTTTTCCACTCCATATTATCCCCAAGGCAATGGCCAAGCAGAAGCCACCAATAAAATCATTCTGAAGATCCTCAAGAAAACAGTCAATGACGTAGGTCGTGACTGGCATCTGTAGCTAAATCCCGCCCTTTGGGCCTATCGAACCAGCATCCACACACCAACAGGTGCCACCCCCTTTTCCCTGGTCTACAGATTATAAGCCATATTACCCATCAAGATTGAGCTTCTGTCACTGAGAATATCACTACAAAACCTCATCACAAATGAAGAATACCAAGTATCAAGACTAAATGAGCCAGAGTTGCTAGATGAGTGGCGTATGGAAGCATTAAATCATCTGCAGGTCTATCAGAACCGACTCGAGAGGAGCTATAACAAGATCCAGGTTAGAGAACTTGTGCTCAAGGAAAATCAAAAGAATGTCCTAAACCCAAATGGTAAAAGAAAATTTGAGCCCAATTGGTTGGGACCCTTCGTCATCACAACAAGCTACAAGTTAGGGCATATTGGCTATCAACACCCAAAGGTGAGCCTTTGTAGGATCCCATCAACAACTCACATCTCAAAAAGTTTTATGCTTAAATATTTCAAGGTATAGAACCAAAAATACAAAAAAAATAGAAAATGTCCTTAAAAAAATGGTTACCTTGATAAAAACCTAGCAAACAAGCGTCTTGGTGACAACAAAAAAACAAAAAAAATAAAAATCAAGAAAAATCAGAAAAATGATTAAAAACAGTAAAGAGAAAAATCATCCTATAGTGAAAACCACTTCAGTGGCACTTTGGGCAAGTACCTTGGTGAAAACCTGGAAAATAGGCGCCTTGTGTAAATAAGCACTTTCCATCCACCAGGATCTCCACGACTTATTTTGCATCATCCATCCATCATGCTTCCACTATCCATCTATCTCCATTCATCATCCACCCACGTCTGCACCATAGCTTGGTCCTGTGTTTGTGTCATGATCCCTCATAGTACTACTCAACCCACCCCCAAGGTCAGTTTGTCCTACCTTTATCGGAGTAGTCTATCGCTTCATGCTGGGGGCATGCTCTTATCGAATCAAATTTGTGTATGTTCTTGAAATCCTAAAATCAGAAAATCCAAAAACATAAAAAAATCAAGAAATCTAAAAACATTAGAAAATCACAAAATCCCAAAACATTCAAAACATATCGAAATCTAAAAACAGGTCAAAAAGTCAAAAAAGTTAAAAAATAGAGTTGTCTTGTCGAACTGCGTGGTCTTTGTGTGTATAATGTAGGCAAGGATCATCTGTTGATCAACCCCCAAGGCCCCTATGATAGGCCTTTAGGTTAGTCTTGGTCAAAATATCAGAAAACCCCAAACATTTGTAAAATCTTAAAAATACCAAAAACAACCTCAAAACAGTTCAGAAAACTCCAAAAACATTCAAAAAACCTAAAAAATCCATCCATCCCCATCTCGTTTTCACTTGCAATAAAAATCACTCACAATAAATCATCATCACCCCAACCTTTGGTGAAACAGTCAGAAACAAGTCTGGCGAGATAAAATGTGAAAACTCAAACATCAAGGTCTCAAGTCTAGGTTAGTACGTAAACACGTTGGTCAACTCTTTGTGTCAATAGCTTATCATCCAATCAATCCCATATCAATCATCTGATATCGTCATGTCCTAGGATGCATCTTTCCTACAATGGACATCAACATCAGGCATCATCATAGTTTAGTCTTGGCTAGTAGTATTGAAGAACATTAGCTTGTTTGTTTACTTTATCTTTGTCTTTTGACTTATCTTTTTGCGCTCATTTCAATGACCTCTCGATGATGTCCCAAAACAAAGGGATTTAGATAGAAAGGAATGGGGCAACGATCATTATCTTTTTATCTGTTGCGCTTGTTGGATGTTCTTGTAATATAACCTCGGTTATGCGTGCTTTGTTTGGGTATAGAGAGGATCTTTTAGGTATCTTGTTGACCAGTGGTTAATCAAAAAACATCATGCATCCATCCTGCATCCACAAACCGTCAGCATATTGCATACTGCATATCATATAGGAAATATTAAATCATATCGCATGCATTGCATTTCTGTCCATATATAATATAGATGGGTTATTCTAAGCATCTCATAAACCATACATATGCATCCATTATATAAGCATAAAAGCAATCATCCCATAGCATTATAAACATCATAAACCATTACCCTAAAATTTGCATCATTATAACATCATTTGCATTTATCATATCATAAATAAGCATCCATTATGCCATCACATATACATCACATATAATTTGCATATCATAAACATCACATATCATCATATCATAACACGTGCATATATCATTTCATAAAACATCATTTCATCATGTCATCATCATAACATCATAAGTGCATATCATACATGAGAAAATTACACACATCTTATCATCCATCATTGCATAATAATATAGATCCATCTGTTAGTCTAAGCATTTGCATACCATAATATTTTGCATACATCATCAAAAGTGCATAAGAAAAGGTACGGGAAAAGAAATGCATCCATACATCATTGCATAAGCATCATATAGTATCATCATCATAACATCATAACATAGAACATCATTGCATCACATTGCACAACATATAGAAATAAGATCCATCCATAAAGCATAAAGTAGAATATGACACATCATATAGATCAAAATCATCTCATATATCATCAAAATAACTATACTGTCATGGTACAAAAGAATCAGATCAAGTGTGTATTAAATACATAAGTACAAAAGGCCCACTGGGCTATCAAAAATGAGCCCACGGGGCACAAAAAGAATACTGTCTCTGATCTAAATGAAGGCTAGCCCTGGTGGCTGTTGCCCTCACCACCTGATCTCTCCCCATGATCCTTTGTGGGTTTGTGGCCTATCCTCTATGAAAAATCTGGTACTTGGGCTACCCTTGGCACAACCTGATAATAGTGCCTCATGTAGTAGTCAGCCTCCTGGATGGCCTCCCTATATGAACGAAGTGGCACCATGCTTTGAGAGGAGGATGACTAGATACTCTCTATCTATTGTCATCTGCCCATCTCTGCCATTGCCTGCAACTCTGCAACCTGTCTCTGTTGGACCGCCTGGTCCCACTTTGCCTGCAACTAATCTCTCTCAACTGTAAGAACTTGTATCTATACCTGAAGCTAGACAATCTGACCATCTCTAGAGTTTGGCTGAGGCCTTGGCTGCATGGGTGGTTGATCTTGGTCCCCATCTCTAGGCGGTGTCGGGACCCTATCCTGGTGTCCGTGATCCTAGTGTGCTTGGTCCTGGTCTTATCAAACTTGATCCTAACCGTCTTGTTGGGGTTGATCCTGTGGCCCCCCATCATGAACTGGTTGATGTGGTTGTGGCCCACCCACTCCCTCATCCTCATCTTCGCCCCCTCGGCCTCATCCTGCTCCTTGGCCTCTGGCCTTCTGCCTTGCAGAAGGTGTGCCTGGCACTATTAGTCGAAGAGGTGGCCAAAACTAATCTTTGTACACCTGCATGGTGCCCGCATCTACCTAACCCTAATAATAAGGTGACGACCTAGCCACCAGCTGCATAAAACTCTGCATTGCCTTGTGTGCAGGTATATAATGGCCCCAGGAGCTCTAGCTCATCATCTATTCAAAAATGCCACACATTGATCATCTAACCTATCCTGCGCCTCTCCAAACTGCCTCTAAACCTTGCTTGGAAGGTACATCTTGAGCATTGTGTGCTCCCTGCCCTGCATCAATTTGTCCTGATGAGCGAAGAAAAGCTGCAACACATCATCAAACCATGCAAGCCATCCAAGGTATGGCCGCTATGTGAAGGCCCGCATATCATCAAGAACTCTCCTCCAATAAGGAATCTCATGTTGTCCTGTGTGTGTGAATGAAACACCGCCTTTGTATCGCTAGACAATTGGATCATTTGGCTCCATAGTAACTAGAACAACTCTCAGACGAAGCATGACGATGTGCTCCCAGGCCTAGATGTGAAGCAATGTAATGCCAGCCCCAAGAGCTTAGCCGTCTAGATATGAAAACTCGTGCAAATCTCTGTATAGCGAGGCCAATAGGACTGAACCCCAAGAAAAGCATGTTCATTGCCAAACCATGCGCTTCCAAGTGAGCCCCCATCCAGGATTGAAGTATTGGCCTTGCCGATCTGGTGTGACGTGACCAGATATGATAGCTGCAATAACAAGATAGAAGGGTGACACAGAGAGCTTATAACACTCTAACTCAATCTGACCCTTGCATAATACAAGCTCGTCCTAGCCCATAACATCATAGCACGCCTCCTTCCCGACATCTATGTCATATATCACATGCTCTCCATGGATGGGAAATTAGAGTATCCGCCACACATCCTCTAGTGTGATCGTCACCTCACTTGTCGGGAGGTGGAAAGAGGATGTCTCATTGTGCCATCTCTCAGCGAGTGCCATTACCATACCCAGGTGTGTCTGAACGGGCAGAGCATAAGTGATATAGAAAAGTTCGATAGCCCCTATATGCTCCTACTGTCACTCGGGCATAACCTGTAAAGCGCTAAAAAGATCTCGGGACCTGTGCTAGCGTGAATATAGTATCGTCGTCTCCTCTTGCATTAGGAAAGTCACTGTGTTAAAATTCATCAAAAATTGTGATCCTGACTTGTCTCGGTGTACCCAAGGCAACCTCAACATCAATGTCTGTGCATGCAGTGTAGTTTGAAAGTTTCAAACTACACCACTAGGAGTCTTTGACCCTCAAACTTTGTCGCAGTCTGAGTGTGCGACCCAGTTTGACCTAAACCCTAAATTGCAAAAGGGACCATTGCGGTGCACTTTTCATATGTGGTTGGGCTTGGAATTTAAACCCTAATTCCAAACTACGTCGCGACATTGCTACTCACGACTGTGACACAGTTTGAGGCCCATGGTGCCGAATTAAACTTTCCAACAGTGCAGTACAGGACCGCTCCTAAAAACTAAGTTTCCTAGCCTAATAAATGTGCACAAAAATTAAAAAAATGAAGTTGAGTAAAGTTGACTCACCGGTGGTCCAGTGCCAGGAAGCCTTTGGTGTGTGCGTACTTTGTCAAAAATGTGTCAGGGAAGTTGTCATTGCGCCATCTCGTGAAGGGGTCGGAGCTCAAAATTGCAAAATCTCTGAAGGTTGAATGTGAAAATGAATTGGAAGTGGATCCTCAAGGCCTATTTAATTCTAAAAATTAGGGTTTTTTGACCTTGTTTAGCTGTCCAACTAAGGTTATAGTCCCCTGATCCAATTTTTTCCCGTCCTAGGGCCGTTTTGCACCATTTTTTGCACTTTTATCTCATTTTTTGGTGTTCTAGAGTCTTTTTGGACTCGTCAGGCACCTCGTCCCTCTTTTTTGCGAGATCACCCAAAAATTTGAATTTTTGTTCGATCTCTCGAGGGGGCAGTATGTCGGCATGTTTTCTCTCACCGGGACAGCAGTGGGAAAAAATTTGAAATAAAAAAAAATTTGACTTTTTGATCGAGACAGTTTATTCTTTGAACCAATGTAATGAGTACTTTGCTTCAAAGAGGGGAAAAATGTAGACATGGAAAATATACTAACATACTTGATCTCGATTACTAACACCATTTCATCTTGAATCACCTTCTTAGCTTATCATCGTTGTTCGTCCCTTAATTAAATAAATAATCATTTATACGATTAAGTCATTCTCTCTTGTTACTTAAATTAATCATTCTGATTTAATTAACCCTATGTCTCTATTTAATTAAATAATCCATTTTATTTAATTAATCTCCAAAGTCATCTTATTAAATTAAATAAATTAAACCTTGTTTGATTTAATCTAACATCATCTCTTTTAATTAATTAAATCAAAATCTTTATTTAATTAATCTTGAAATCATATTCTTCTCATTTTGATTTAAATCAACCAATAAATCTAAATCAATTAGTCACATCATCAAATCCCTCATTAAATTAATTAGACCTTAATTAATTTAATCTTAATCCATGTCCCATCCTCTAACTTTTTCCACTTGCACATGAAAATACTTTTAATTCATTTATTAAATCCCTATTTTCTCTCAACTTGGCATCTTTTAGAGATTATTCTTCCAAATTTGAAATCCCTCCAAGTGGATTTGTCCTTCCAACAAGACATTCATTCCTTCTTACATGTCCTTGTGCATTGAGCCAAGTGGCATTTAAGTCATTCTTTTTCCCTCTTACATGTCATTTCACTATTTTCAAATTCCACCTAATTGCATTTATGGGCACATTCATCAAAATGTGCACATCCTTTGCCCATTCACATCTTGACAAGTGGCACTTGCCCATTGGGTGTTGAATGATCCCACATTCATCCCATTTTGCATTTCTCCATCTTGTCTTTCTATAAATAAGAGGCTTCTCTCCTCATTTGGATCATCCACAATTTGAGCAAGTCTACTATACTCAATTTTATCAAGGTATTAGCTAGGTTATGCAAATTTTTCATCATGGAGCTCAATTGAATCTTCAACAAAGTGGATCAACCTTCATCACTCATCAACATTGCATCATAGGAGTTGGGGAAGGGCCAATTTTCACATCAAATTGACACAAATTCCCCCATGGGATCAAGAGTTTGCATGCTTAATTATGATTTCTTTGCTTTCTCATTGTGTTCTTCATTTTATTTCCTAGTTTGAGCATTGTTAATGGATTTCATGGGGAATATTGATTCTTACTTTCATTTGATCCAATAATGTGTTTGTTTCTTGTGTTTTGCGGGTATTAGGATTGGGGTTCTACAATTACCTATCCAAGTGGTTCTCACCATAGTAGAAACCACATGCCAAGTGTTGAACTTGGACCTACCATACAACATCTTACTTGGTCGGCCTTGGATTCATGCTATGCAACTAGTTGCTTCTACTTACCATCAATGTATCAAGTTCCCCTATAACGACAAAGAGATTACTATCCATTGGGATCTAGAGACATTCTTCTATTATAGAGGAGTAAAGGAAAAGTATAAAAGGGTGTTGCAAGACCCTAAGAATGATGAGGTTCTAGTACCTTCTTCCTTTGTCGATCCAACCACGTTACCATCTACTTCTAGTTCTACACCTACACCTAAAGTGGAAATACCAGATATCAAAATCAAAACCAAGGATACAAGTTGTGGAGAATACAACCTTTCATATTCTTTCTTGGGACAACTAAGTTCAAATCTAAAGTCTCATGGTGAACAACTATACATTGAGAAAGTAGCCAAAAAGATCAAACAAACAACATTTCAAAAATGGGGAGACCTAAATGTTGAAATCATTGATAAGGGTAACATGTTACAATGGATATATCAAGACAAGAAAGAGGAACTCCCATTAGCAGTAGACACAAGCAAAAAGGAATTTCAGCTGATGAAAAATATGGGTTACACGAGCATTAGTGGCCTTGGTCTAAATCAACAAGGAATGAGGGAACCAATAATTCCTGTACTATGCATAAAGAATGTTGGTCTTGGTTACACCTCGATCAAAGATGTGGTCCCTAATGTCAATGATATTTCAAACGAAGAGGATAAAGCTTCCTTACATGGTTAAATACATCTAAGTACAAAAATATTGATGACGAACTAATGTGTATCATAGACCTATTTGAACATGCATCAATATACACGATTACCATTGTAGACACCGAAAAAGTCTTGATTGATACTATGCATCTGAGTTTGATTAACTAACACCGTTTCTTCTCAAATCACTTCAAATTAACCAATTAATTAAATAATTAGCATTGTTTAGTTAAAATCAACAAATTCAGCTATTAATCAAATAATTAAATTTATTGATTAATTCACCCTTCTTCTAACTAATTTTCATCACATTTGATTAAATCAAATCATTTGATTAAATCCCCTTAAGTCTTCTCATTTGATTAAATAAATCAAGTCAAATGTCACAATCCCCTAAACCCATTCCAATTAATTAATTCTAGATTAATTAATCCTAAATCTCTTTCTAATCAGCATTAATAAATCCTCCAACTTTTAACTCCTCAAGAGTTAAATCAACCCATGGTCAACTAACCAAGTTGCACATGAAATTCATTTCTTTTAATTAACTAATTCCTCTATTTATCCTCACAAAGGCATATTCCTCTCGACAACCTCTCATTCAATTTCCCTCCAAAGGTTTTCAAAAACCTTTACATCCATAATAAATTCTCTTACATCCTCTCAAATCTCAACCACATTTATTCAATTTCTCTTACAACCTTTCAAATCTTCAACCATTCTCATTTACATCTCTTCCATCCTCCACTCACACATTTCCCAAAATGTGTTCCACCTTCCTCCAATAGAATTATGACACTTGGCACATTCTCATTGGCTCCCATTTTATCCCACATTCATCAAATCCTCTCATTATTCAACCCTTGTCTTCTATAAATAGAAGCATCATTTTCACAATATGGATTCACAACTTCATGCATTCTTATTATAGGCAATTCACTTCATAGCTATCACCATTTCCATCATTTTCAAGCATAGTTTCATCGTTTGGCATCAATTCCACACTTGCAATCATCCTCAATCTTCAAAGATTATCAAAAGGATTTGGAAAGGGCTTCTTTCCACATCAAAGGAGCACCACTCCCCCTATGGGATGAAGGTTTAACAATGTTAAATGGATTTCATATTTTTTTAGTTAGTTTATGCTCATTTTTATGTTTTCTCTTTGATTTTGTTAAAGAATCTCATAGGGAGTGTTTGATTTGATTTCTAACATGTTTAACACTTGTTTTTTGATCCTTGTTAGTTGCTTGTAGATTGGACACTCACATTTTGGTGCTAGAAGGAGGGATAACCAATTTATTTTGTTGTTTTTGGCCTAAAATTATATTTTTTTGCAGCTACAGGGGAGCGACGTTGCCCTTTCCAGATACACCGTCGCCTTTGCTTATTGCGTCAAATTTTCTTGTTTGTAGAGTGTCGCGTTTGATTCCAGTGCCGCTTTTTCCATGTCGCGCCGCATTTGCACGTCACTGTCGCGTTGTGTTTGCTATAGAGCCGCATTTGACCTTTCTATTTTCTGTCTTACTTTTGGTTCTGACAGAGCATCGACTTTGAAATTGTGCTGCATATGTTGTCTCTATCCTCTGCAAAGTGCCACCTTTGCTTTTCAATAGAGTGTCGCATTTGCTTTTAGTGTTGCGTTTTCCAGTTGTTGAGCATTGCATTTGTTGCATAGTGTCGCCTTTGTAGGAAAGGGAGGAGAATTGAGTTCAAAACCTACAAGCATTTTTTAATGCTCTTTGTAGTAGCTTAGGTTTTCTATTTTTGTCTTTCATTTATGTTTTAGGACCAATTAGAGTTACTTCTGGGCTTAAAATTTATAAACAACTCAAGCTTTGCCAAAGTTGGTTAAAATTGAACATTAGGAACTTACTAGAATTTGATTTTGGGCTAAAATTGAACAAGAAAAACTCATATTTAAGCTTGGTGCTCTAAAAAGAATTCATCTTCGTTTGGGCTTAAAATGAACTTGTGTTTTTCTTGCTTTGTAATTTTTTACAAGTTGTGTCATTCAAATGCCTATACACTTCTCTCGTGCTTTACAATGATCTTGAGAATCAAAAACATTCTAGTGACATAGGTTGTCTAAAATTACACACACATTTCAATTTGGAGCTAAAATTGAACAACCATGTGAGTGTGAAGGAAAGGCATTGTGTGTGTTCCCTCCTAAGTGCTTTACGCAAACTAGGTAGTTGAACTACAAATGTACTTCTTCTCTATTGTTTATCTTTAGAGATCCTACCTTGGTGGGAAAAAGTACTCACCCCAAGGGAACAAATCAAGCGGTAACCGGCTAAAGCCAAGCTCTTCCAATCACTATATAAAAATGTGTTGTGATGAAAGTCATTAACAACAGGTGCAGATGTGTCATACCGACAAGTGTCGCCCATAGTATCCGTGTGATATGTAAAAATCCTTCCTTAGGAAAAGGATTGGGAGGCCTCTTGAATCGTCATAGTCTTGAGCTAATCTTGTCGTGTGTATGGCCACCTCAAACGAAAGTCCTTACTACAACCTACTTGTTTATAAGCCAAAATCCTTACTATTTGTTGGTGAAAGAACGGTCGTTCTAAAGTTGCCCCACATTTGTACTATTCAAAGTAGAAACAAAATAAATCATTTTGATCTCCGGATTTTAAGGATTTTGAGATTTGGTGGTCTCAAGAAGTGTGCGTCATGGAGGGGAGCTAGTTTCGCCAAATCTCTAGCTGTTTGCTTTGTCTTAGTGTTTGGATAAATCCAAGTGGGGACTCAAAAAATATTGCCCTTTCTATCCTAGGGTTGTGCAATTTGTGAGTCAGTCAAATACTTTGCTTAGATCTAAAACTTTGAAATAAAAATTCAACAAGTTATCAAATTTCAAACCATTTGGAAAGAGAAAATACCCTTGAAAAGTCCACATATTACTGCTTGTCCCTAGGGATTCTATCCTTGGAGGCTTCTAAATAGTTGGGCCCATATCTCAATTTGCTCTCTCTAAAGTCAACCCAAGAAAACTATGCCCTTGATTCTTTGATTTTCACATAATGGACCTTGTGGAATGAAAAGTAATTGAGACATAGACATTCAGTTTGAAAGCTAAACAAGAAGTGTTGATGTGGTAAAAAGAATCCATTTAATCAAGATAAAAGACAATTGAACCCCACATATGTGTTTGTTCAAATTATTTCCCACAAAGTCAAAATCCCAAAACCAAAGTCTATCAATCATCATAAGTGTCTTAGTCCAAAAGCTCTCAAGAAACATCTTTCAACACTTTATGAAGTCATAGATAGATTGGTCTACAAATTTTACAAATGTGCTTCAAGAAATAATCCAAACTTGTATTCCTTCTATTATTGTCAAAATCTGGGTCTTTTCCAACCTTTTGAGTTTCTCACATAGGGTTGAAATTTTGTAGAGGTATAGCATGTTCTTCAAAACCTTGATCTTGTAAACAAAGTCTCTCTAGGTTCATCTAGGATCAAATCAACACCTTCATCCATCCCAAACATCAATCAAATCCCATTTCACAAACAACTTTTAGAACCTTGGAAAAATCATCCATACTAGACTTTTGGTAAATCTGTCAAATCAAAATCAAAATCACTTTGTTTGACTAAGTGTGTGTGGATGAATCCTTCCTCATACATTTAGTTAAATTATCATCCTTGTGGACAAGTTCATCCCAAGATAACATCTAACATCTTGGGGTTTATAAGTTCATTATCCAAAATCAAAACAAACTAAATCCAAACCAAATCCAAAGGTCCTAAAGTCTAGTATTCCTCCAAGGGTCTTAAAAGTTCAAACATCCATATCATTCATCCTTCATTTATTTCATTGTAGACATGTAAAATATACTGATTGGCGTTGTGCATCTGATCTTGACTTACTAACATCGTTTCTTCTTGAATCATCCTTTGGTCTAACCATTTAATCAAATTCCCCTATCTGATTAAATTCATTAATATTCGTCTCTTAATTAAATAAATCATTTTGTCTAATTAAATCAATCTCTTTTGTTAATTAAATCAATCACATATGATCTAATTATCCCTATTTAATTAAATAATCAATTTATTTGATTAAATCTCTAAAGTCTATTCATTAAATTAAATAAATTAAAACCTTATTTGATTTAATCTAACACCATCTCTTTTAATTAAATAAATCAAAGCCCTTATTTAATTAAATCTCATCATATTCCTCTCTTATTTGATTTAAATAAACCCATAAAATTTGAGTCAAATAGGTCACATCATCTAACCTCTCTCATTAAATTAATTAACCCTTGATTAATTTAATCTCATCTCATGTCACATCCTCTAGATAATGCAAGTTTCACATGAAAATAGATTTAATTCATTTATTAAATCCCTATTTTCCTCACAAGGCATCTTTTGGAATATTCTCTCAATTTGAATTCAAAAATTCCAAGTCAACATGTACATCCAACAAGGCATTTAAAATCTCTTACATGTCCTTTGCCTTGAGCCAAGTGGCATTTATTGCATTTTCCCTTCCCTCTTGCATGTCATTTCAACAAATTTGAATTTCAAATATTTGCATTTATTGGCACAAACCCCAAATCTTGCACATCCCTCAGCCTATCACAACTTGACAAGTGGCCTCTTTTCATTGGCTTGTTTTTGATCCCACATTACTCCCTCTTGAGCACTCTTAGCATTTGAGAATCTACTAATAGAGGCATCATTCTTCAAACAAATCCTCCACAACTTGATCCACAAATCCTATGCAAATTCATTCTCTTCATTGGAGAACTAATTTTATCCATTGCATCATAATATCTTCATATCAATTTCATCATTGAGCTTAGCAAAGGGTTGGGAAAGGGCTATTTTCCACAATAACACCAATCTACTATGAGATAAACATACTTCATGTTACTTTTTGTCATTTTTTTTGCATTTGGGAAGCATTGATGTATTATTTCATAGAGATGTTATTTGCTTTGTTTTAAACTAACCATAATAATGTGTGTTGTTTGTTTTGAGCAAATGCAGATTTCACCATCTACACTCATCACCATCATTTGATCCTTAAATATCCTATATTTTATTTTTTGTACCTAAAGTTTAGATCAACCAAGGAAGTTAGAGGTTTACCTCCCATATTCCTAGAAGTTGATCCTTATTTAATGGTCCAAACTAGATCATAACACAAGAAGAGCATGAAACAAAACAAAGAAACATCCACTTCAAGTGAGCCAAACTGCATCATAATTCAAACCCATGGAATCCACCAACCCTCCACTTAACACCCCTCAACAATCACAAGATCTTCAAGAGGGAGGTTGTCAAGTGGAGGATGTCACCAAAAACTTCTAAGGGATGATCCAAGATGAAATTGAAATTGTCCAAAATCTCGAAACACACAAGATTGTCAACACGGTAATGAGGCTCAATCTCACACAATACATGTTGGCATTGGCAAAGGAAGGGGCTAAACTCCCTTTTGATTTTTATGTGATCACTATTGTTGAACATCCTCTTGGGAATATGCCACACACATCATTCACGACAGTGTAATTCCCAAGCATCATCCAACCTGTCATACAACCAACATCATCTCGTGCTCCAAGTCAACCCATGATTACCAAGGGGAGTTCATTACTCCAAGCTCTTCAAACAAATCCCCTTGTGAATAGCAAAAACTTGGACGCAAACACCGTCTTGGGTATGCCAAAAATCATCTTATAAGATCCAAAACATTCATATGTCCCATTTATTTTTCATGACACCAACAATTCATCCACCTTCTCCGCATCACCAACATATTCTCTTGATACACAAGTCTCTCTCCCCATGATATCACAAGGACAAGTGGGTTTATTTGGACAAGGGGGAGCTTTTGATGCATCATCATCACTTTTGCAAGGGAACACACCTCCAATCTTCCCATCATTTCCTCTTTTGACATCAAAATCCACACCAATCCAAGGTTTAGGGCAACCCCCTTTACCCAACATACCAATCCAAAACCAATCAAGTCAAATCAATCCTCCAATTATAAATCAAATCAACATGTCAATCATACCAAATCCTCCAAGCATGCCACTGATATCGCAACACTAGGTGGCACCAATCTAAACATCTCAACCAATCCTTACCTCATCTACAACACCCCAAATTCTCCAAAACATGGTCTCCCAAGGACTTAGCACATCAACCATGCCATCTACCACACAACCTCTTGTCATCACTCAACAAGCACCTCCACAACCACCTCAAAAAAATATTGCCACCTCATCTCACACCATTTTACCAAATCCCCCGCCCCCACCACCAAATCCAAATATGGAAAATCAATACAACATCACATTGAAAGCAACCCAACAATCATATCAAAAGGAACTCCAACAATTCCAAGCTCAACAAGCTACGTAACAAGCCACACAAGCTGCACAACAAGTACAGACACAATAGGCTACCTAGGCACAAGCACAAGCTTTACTGCAACAACAACAAGCTGCATAAGTTGCAAAAGCTGTTCAACAAGCTCAAGCGTAGGAACAAGCTCAATACCAAGTGCAACAAGCCTAAGCACAAGACTTGTTACAACAACAAGCTTATCAACAAGCTTTGCAACAATACCAAGCACAACAACAAGTAGCTTAGCTACAAGCTCCACAACAAGTATTGTTGGTGCAACAACAACAAGATCAACAACAAGTGTTATTGGAATAACAACAACTACAACCATACGAACAAGTGTTTCTTGCACAAAAAAACTTATAGCAACCTCCCATGAACATGCAACCAAATGCCTTGAACACAAACTACACGCAAGTTAACCCACCACTCACTCAAGCAACAATACCACCCCAAAACACATTCATCCCACCACTAGATCCACAAAATGATTTGTTTGCATAAATTAAACTACTCTCACAACAAGTGCTAGACATACAATCAATAAAGACAACTAAATCACAAGGGAATTTGTGCCCCTATCTATTTGATAGAAGCATTGTGATGGTTCTATTCCCACAAGGATTCGAGATACCAAAATTTGACAAATATCGTGGGACTGGCAATCTTGAAGATCACATCAGGGAATTCCATGTACACTATATGGAAGTTTCATATGACTCTTATCTGATGCGACTCTTCCCTCGAAGCTTGCTTGGTCTAGCAATGGAATGGTTCTCCCACCTTCCCTTCGGAATTAATTTTTTTTAAGAAATTGTGTACTTATTCATACAAAATTATTCATTTAACATAGGCATGGACATAAGCTTGGAAGAATTGTCTGGCCTAAAACAAGCCAATGGAGAAACATTCACAACCTTCTTGCAACGATGTTGATCCAAGGCCAACATGAGTAAATGGGCTATGCTTGAAGAATAACAAATCGGGACTATCATCTCCAATCTTGAAGGGACCTTGTCTTTTCATTTGAAAATGCCATGCATAACAACATATGACCAATTGATTCCCAAGGCGCTCAACATCGAAAGAGCCCTTATAGCATAAGGGGGCACGCCCACATATCAAGATAATCGACCATCAACAAGTTACAATGACAAACCTCACATGCGGGAAAAGAACAAGAATGTCACTAACAATGGTGTCATCAATGCCAAAGTTATTATCAGTTCCCCAAGGTAAAATACACAATAACAAACGTATCAACAATCACAAGTCAATACCCAAAAAAACACACAAGCCAACCCATCCTCGCAACAACAACCCAACAATCAAATGGTCAACAACCTAAATGCTCAAGGGGGACCACCCCTAAAGAACAAATATCCCCCTAAACAAAAATACACACCACTTGGGGAACTGATCAAATATGTCATGCAACAGCTGGTGCAAGCAAATCTCATCAAAATCCCTATTTATGAAAATTATCAAGAGCCTCAAGTTAAACCACCATGGTATAATGAGAAACGCCTTTGTGATTTTCACAAAATAAAAGGGCACATGACAGTCAGTTGCATGAGACTCAAGAATCTAATCCAATATCTCATTGATGATAAGACCATAACCATTGAACAACCACCTAGAAATCAAGATCTTGAAATATACACGAATCCAATGCCAGATCACAATAAAGGAAACAACAATGGTAAAGGTAAGTATAACAATGTGAACCATATATATGACCATGTTGTTGCATCTTTGGATGAATGGGTAACAATTGGCAATATTAAAGGATCCAGAGCCGAGTGTGGAATCACCACATGTGGCAGAAAAAATAGCATCCTAGGGCCATCACAACCACCCAAGGCACCTACCACCAATCTAAAATTAATCCCTAATGGTTATAATGTCCTAGATCAACTGAAAAAAGACCCCCGCCTAGATCTCCATCATGAAGTTGCTAAAAATCTTGCCCACACATAGGGATATCCTAGAAAAGGCATTAGCTGCATCTTCTGTCCCCACAGATCTTGATGCTGACCAGTTCCAAGTTATGATCAGACATATCACTACACTGCATCTCCTCACATTCTCTAAGCATGATCTCCTGACCCAACCATATCATGATCGTGCACTCCATCTTGAAGTCTTAGTCCATAAGAATAAAGTCAAACGAGTCTTGGTGGATGGAGGTGCAGGTTTGAATATTTATACTTTAAAGCTAATAAAGAATCTAGGATTCTCTGAAAATGTCATTGAGAAATGTAAAGGTATCACTATCAGAGCTTATGATGATCAAGAAAGGGTGTCTCAAGGCACCATTCAACTCCCTATTCTAGGGCCAACAATCATGGTGACTACTTTCCAAGTCCTTGAACTTGGAACTCCCTTACAATATCCTCCAAGGGCACCCATAGATTCATGGGATGCAAGTTGTTGCATCCACATTCCATCAATGTGTTAAGTTCCCTTATCAGAACCAAGAAGTCACAGTCCATGGTGATCCCAAACCGTTATATTTTTGCAAAAATATGGAGGCCAAGTATTATAAGATCCCCCAAGTCATGAAGAATGATGAGGTACCCACATCTCCTTATATAGACCCATCCACCCTAGCCTCCACTTTTGAGACAAAGACACCTCCCATCCAGGACATCCTGGATATTAAGGTTATTATCCAAGACAATGGTTGTGGAGACTATAAAATGAAGATGAGTGCCTTTGTGATAGGAGAGTTACCTCAGTCTCCTAGGTTTGATGGGAAGCCACAACCAATCAACACAACATCTCAAACCTTCAAAGCATAACCTACCACCTTCAGAAAATGGGGAGACCTAAGTAAAGAGGTGGTAGATGAGAAAGATGTATCAAGCTTGCTATATCAAGATAAAAGACATGTACCAGACCTCCCCATTGGGGAAAGCAACAAAGGTCTTCAATTAATGCATGGATGGGGCTACAACAAAAATGAGAAGCTTGGGAAAATTGATAATGGCCTATTAGAACCTATTATTCTTGAGAAGCGCATGAAGAATCTTGGCCTTGGATGTACCCCTATGAAGATAACCATTCTTGGCAAAGGTACCCTTGTTAAAAAAGTCAAAGCTCCTCCTCAATTATCAGTATCCATAGGTCCACCTCTAGATAACTATACCTTCGATATAACTGATGTGTGTGACGAGGATCCCATCACTGACCTACCCATGTTATTTGAGGATTCCTCCCTTTTTATGTTCACTACCATGTCTTTCGAGCCGAGTAACCAAACCACTGAATTAAATCTTGTCTACCCCCAATTGATAGACTGTGACCAACGAGGACCACCGATCTTAGACACATTTGAAAATGATGAGGCTCTCTTGGAATTCATGGGACTACAAGATACTCTAACATATGGAGATCATAAAGTAGGGTTTGATATTGAGTTGGACACACACACATAGTATGGGGAAATGATTGAATCTCTCAGTCACAAAATATAAAAACTAAGAGTAACATCTAGATCTCTAAGCGAAAACCATAATGTGGCACTTTTTGACCCAAAAATAGTAAAAAGAAAGGATGTATTCGATGGTGAAAACCTCTCTGAGGCACCAAAGGATGAGGGATTCAATCTTCCCCTTAGTGCCATCCATCAGGAAAAATCAATAGTACTGGAAGAAAAATGCAACCCAGTCAATCTAGGAACCAAAGAGACACCACACATCACTTTCTATGTAGAATCACTTTTGACCGAGGAACAAGAAATTCTAGTTACATTTATGAGAGAAAGAAAGGTAAATTTTGCATGGACCTATGCTGACATGCCCAGTCTTGATCTGAAGGTAGTAGTCCATCACCTAGCAGTCTATCCATAAGCGAATCCAGTAAGACAAAAACTGAGAAAGATGCATCCACAAATCACATTACTAGTCAAACTGGAGCTACAAAAACTCCTGGACGTTGGCTTCATACGACCCATTGACTATCTTGAATGGGTTTCCAACCTTGTACCTATTTCTAAGCCCACTGGGGGCATCTGTATTTGCATAGGCTTCAAGGACCTAAAAAAAGCATGCCCTAAGGATTATTTTCCTCTTCCCAACATAGACATGATTGCAGATCTACCAACAGGGCATAAAATGCTATCATTGATGGATGGATTTTTGGGGTACAATCAAATTATGATAGACAAGGATGATCAACATAAGACAACTTTCACTTGTCCATGGGGGACTTACTGCTGGAACATGATGCCAAAGGGTTAAAGAATGTTGGAGCTACATACCAAAGGGATGACTTTTATTTTTCATGACATGATCCAAAAATATGTAGAGGATTATGTAGACAACATATTATCCAAATCAAGGAAGCGTTGAGACCACATAGTAGCACTAGGCTCCATCTTTGACAGACTCGAAGAATATAAGGTTAGACTCAATCCTAAGAAATGTGTCTTCGGTGTGCAATCAAGAAGGCTCTTAGGATATATTGTATCAATGAGGGGAATCAAGTTAGACCTTGCAAAAGTCAAAGAAATTCTTGAAATGGAAGCACCAAGAACACTGAAACAGCTAAGCAACTTGCAAGGAAGGCTCTAATCTATTCACAGATTCATAACACAGTTAGTAGATAAATTTGTCCCATATTCTCATCTACTCCACAAGGGGGTAGCATACAAATGGGACAAGAAATGTGATCAGGCATTCAATAAAATAAAGAAATACTTGTTGACACCGCTAGTCCTCATGCCACTGATCCAGAACAAACCATTGATCCTGTACATATCAACAACGACATCGACACTTGGAGCTCTCTTAGCTCAACATGATGAAATAGGGAAGGAAAGAGACATTTACTATATCAATAGAACCATGGTAGGCCATGAGCTAAACTACACATTCATTGAGAAGGCTTTCCTAGCAGTAGTGTTTGTTGCACAAAAATTCAGGCACTACATGTTGACTCATCAGATAAAGCTCATCGCTAAGATAGACCCCTTAAAGTATCTACTTTCTAAAGCAATGCTCATAGGGTGAATGGATAAGTGGGTCATGATCCTAATAGAATATGACATTGAATATGTAGAACGGAAAGCCATCAAAGGATAGGTAATTGCAGATCAATTAAGGACAGGTAATTGTAGATCAATTAGTGGAGGCACCTATATATTAAGAGAACCCACTAGTATCTGAATTTTTAGATGAGTTCATTTTCGACCTTAATGCAACAAATCATTGTAAGGTATATTTTGATGGGTCCTACACACAACATGGATTAGGAGCAAGGGTCTTCTTCATCACATCACAAGGATATTGCATCCCGAAGTCATATAAGCTATCTTTTTTGTGCACCAACAATATTGTTGAGTACAAGGGCCCTTGTCATAGGACTTAGAATTGTAGTATACTGGAAAATTATGGCACTTAAGGTCTATGGGGACTCACAAATAATCATCAATTAGGTCAATGATGAGTACTAAACAAAGGATGACAAACTTACCTCATATAAGAAATTGGAGGGTCTCAAGGAATTCTTCATCAACATCACATTTGAGCAAATACCAAGGGAAAACAACAGAGTAGTTGATGCCATGGCAATGATCAGATCATTACTAGATATCCCATGCAATTTCCATAAACATGAATTCCTGGTAGAGCAGCTTCTCATACCAGCTTTCGAGGTACCAAATTATGAGTTCGTGTGTGAAATCATTGGTCCCGGTGATCCTTGGTACCAAGACATATACACCTACCTAAAAATAGGAGTCCTCCCTGCTGACATCACCCCAAACCTCAAAAGAACCTTTATTAATAAGTCATCCCATTTTGTTATCTTACGTGATACCCTTTACTGTAGGAGTATCAGAGGAACCCTCTTACGATGCCTTAACCCCGAGGAAGATTTGACTGCTTTAATTGAGGTACACAATGAAATTTGTCATTAGAATTCTAGTGGTATCACCTTAGACAAGGAACTACTGAGGACTGGGTACTAATGGCCTACAATGGAGAAGGAAGCTCATGATTATGTCCAAATTTTTCTTACAATGTTAACAATACGAGGACCTCATCCATGCACCAACTCAGGACCTCCAACTGATTATAACACCTTGGCCCTTTTCATAATGGGGGCTTGATCTCATTGGAAAAATCACACCCACCTCATCCAATGGAAACAAGTTCATTATCACCGCCATAGAGTACTTCACAAAGTGGGTAGAGGCCATCCCCATAACCTATATCACAGGGAAGCAAATATCCAAGTTCATCCTGAACTACCTCATTTTCCATTATGGTGTCCCACAAGCCCTTATCTCAGATAATGGGACACCTTTCAAGAACCATGATGTTTGTGAACTATGCCAAAAATTCAATATCCAACATCGCTTCTCCACCCCATAATACCCCTAGGGTAACGACCAAGCTAAGGCTTCTAATAAAACCATCCCAAAGATCCTCAAGAAAATAGTCAATGAAGTTGGTCACGATTGACACCTATAGTTGAATCCCGCCTTATGGGCCTACTAAATGAGTATTCACACGCCTACAGGTGCAACACCTTTCTCCTTGGTCTACGGATCAAAATCCATCCTTCCCATTGAGATCGAGCTCCCATCCATAAGAATATCATTATAAAATCTCATTATTGATGAAGAATATCGACTATCACGGTTGAACGAGCTAGAACTACTAGATGAGCAACACATGGATGCTTTGAACCATCTATAGGTCTATCAAAACCATCTCAAAAGGAGCTATAATAAGAAGATCAAGAGTCGGTCATTTCAAGTTGGAGAGCTCGTGTTAAAAGAAAATTAGAAGAATGTACCAAATCCAGACAGCAAGGGAAAATTTGAACCCAACTAGTTGGGACCCTTTATCATCATGAAAAGTTATAAATCAGGAGCATATCAGCTATCCACACTTGAAGGGGAGCCTCTACAAGAGCCTATCAATAGCTCCCATCTCAAAAAGTTTTATGCCTAAACTTGCAAGGTATTAACCAAAAAATACAAAAAATATAAAAAATCCAAAAAAAAAGAAAAAAGGATTGAAAACAGTAATAAAGAATAAAAAAAAATCGTCCTCTAGTGAAAACCACTTTGGTGGTGTTTTGGGTAAGTACCTTAGTGAAAACCTGGCAATCAGGTGCCTTGTGTAAATAAGCACTTTCCATCCACCATGATCTCTTCGACTCATTTTGCATCATTCGCCCATCACTTTCCATCATCCATCACTCTTCCATATCTCCATCCATCACCCATCCATGTTCGCATCATAGCTTGATCCTGCAACAGTATCATATCCCACCCTAGAACTACTCGACACATTCCTAAGGTCAGTTTGCCCTGCCTATATCGGAATAGTCTATCGCATCACATTGGGGGCAGGTTCTTATATCTACATCGGATCATATTCATGTATATTCTTGAAATATTCCTTATAATCAGAAAATCCAAAAACATTCATAAAACTAGAAAACCCAAAAACATCCAAAACATGTAAAAATCCAAAAATTAGGTCGAAAACATAAAAAGTAAAAAATAGAGTCATCGAGTTGAACTACGATTCTTTGAGCTTGAATGTAGGCAAGGCCATCATTGATGTGCCCTCGAAACAAATTAGGTTAGTCCTTTAGGAGTCTATCGTAATAAACTGGCAATCCAATTGTTCATTCTTCATCAATAAATGAGTCTATGTTAGTCGAACTATGAGTCTCTGAGCTTGAATGTAGGCAAGGCCATCATTGATGTGCCCCCGAGACACATTAGGTCAGTCCTCTAGGAGTCTATCATAATAAACTGGCAATCCAATTGTTCATTCTTCATCAATAAACGAGTTTGTGTCAGTCGAACTACATGGTCTCTGCATGTATAACATAGGCAAGGCTAATCTTTAATCAACCCTAGAGGCCCCTAGGATAGGTATTTTGGTTAGGTTCTTGGTCAAAATCTCAGAAAACACAAAAAAATTGGAAAATTAGTGACATGCTATCGTTAGGTCCTAACACTTTAGTGAATAAACACATCAATATATCAACCGGGCAGTGTCTAATGGCTGTATGCAATAGAGGACATCTCAACGTCTCTCTTAAGCACTAATCAACTAAATAAAAGTTCTAAGCTAAGAGGCCTCTAATCTTAAAAGCAATAACTCATCTATCTAGAAGGCGGGAAAATAACTCAAATAAAAAAACATAAAACTAAGAATCTGAAAAGCATCACCATTCAACTAGAAAGCATGGAAACGATTAATCTAAAGAATGCATAAATTGTTGAAGAAGTAAAGCACGTAAAGAAATTGGGAAACATTTATCTAATGCACAAGATAACAAGCCAATTGCTAATCATAAAACCATTAATTAGAATCAACTGAAGAAAGGTCCTCCAGACATTCAAATGTTAAGCTTAGAAACTACAGACTCAGTTACAACCTATAGGCTTGACACTAACAGTATAACATATACTCATGAAAAATGAAATGCAAATTCAACTATTATCTACTAAAAGAAAATACATAATAGGAAATAAAATACTTATCTATCTATCTATAACCCTCAAGTGGCCAGCTCTCGGGTGTGACTACAGCTACTTCAGATCACATGCACTGGAAAAAGCTCTCAATTACTTCATTCCAAAGATGCATCCATATTACACAGTAATTCAAAGAGTGGTAGGAAAAATCATATTCATATGGTAGTTACTTGAAGACAAATTGGCAGCATAACGATAATCTTCTTCTCTTGTTTGTAACAACTACTTATTTATATGAAAACGACTAACAAAAATCCTATTTTTCAGTCAATCGAGTCTTTCAACAGATTTCCCATAGTAGAAGGGATTTTAAAGCCCATGATATACAATATTAAAGAGGCTTCACATGAGCCATAAAGTTTTTGAAACTGAAAAATAACAGAATTATAAAGACTCGGCCAAAATGTGTGCTCCTAGAATTTTGACGCCCACTTGCTGGTTTTCAAAAGTGTCAAGATCCACATTCATTTCCCTTCTGACTGGAATGGTGATTGGGAGTGGATTTGACCTGCGAAATGCTCAAAGACTAGACCATTAAATCGACATAAGTTAGTTTAATTTGATCAACTCTAAGAAATAAAGTTTGTACGCTTATTCATAGAAAGAAAGCACTTATTTTTCCTAAAGGTAATCAATTGGCAAGGTTATTAGGCTGAAAGGTTTAGATTTACATATTGAGCCCATCATATTGATGAGGTTATTTTTACCTCATCATTTTCTCCCCTTCCTAAATTCGAGCAAGTCTTCCTGCTCTCTATTGTGTCCCCTGCCCATCATTCCATCTATTCATTTCCTCATACTTAGCACTGAGATCATACACATCATCTACCTCTATGTCTAATATATTTGGATTCCTCAAGAATCCCTGATGAAAAGTGACCCTTTGTCTCCACATGGCAAAACTATCCTCACTTTGGTGCAGGTTAGTATATATTGAAGGTGGCGGGGAAAGAAGCAAGGGAGGTCTATACTTCATACCAATCTAGTTGATCTTTAATTCCTCTAGAATTTTGGCCAAAGCTACTGATCTTCTGTAGGACCATCTGATATTAAGAGGTGAAATTATTTCCCTCTTTTTGAGATGCATGGGAAGAGGAGTATACCTTTCTTCACATGCATGCCATGCTAGTCCTATTAAATGTGGCCCTTGTTCTTGAAAGTGATCATGACACAACATGAGATTGTTATTGTATTTGACTTGTACTTCCTGTTTACTTTTGATACCCAAAAAATGTTTCTTGAAAGAGAGAGGATTCTTATGAGGGTATCTCATATGTAACCCTACAGTCTTTTCTTCCTGAGCATACTCTTTGGATCTATCTTGCCAGTGAAGTTGATTTTTCATAGTGGACAAGAATGATCTTAATTATACTTCTCCCACAAAGAAGTTAATAAAGAAATCTGTATACTTTTCTAAGAGAAAATTGTGAACAAAGAACTCACACAACAAATTTTTTTGTTCAGGGAGTGACTCAATAAATACTTTTACAAATTCCTTGTCATCAGGGTCATGAGGCTGGTTTTGGTGAATTCTTTGCAATTTCCATCTTAAAAGCTGCTCATTCAGAAACATGGAGTACAACCTAGATGGTCTTCTACAGGCTAATAACAATTCACCAATTTCACAGGTATCCTACTTACCCCTATATGCTTGATGGAAAGATTCTCTTAACATGAATAATTTCCTCTTTAGCCTATTATTTTCAAATTCCACATCCTTCAAGAGGTAACAATGCTCTATCCATTTCATTAGCATTGGGGGAATACGTACCTAGAACCATCTATAACAATGGGTTCCATTTGTGTCCCCTTTGATTCCACGATTGGTTGAGTGTCAGTCTCCTGCAAACTTTGTTCTAGCTCCATAATTTTACTCACATAGGCATTTAACTCAATTTCCTGACGATTCTTTTCTTTTGCAAAAGCACTGAATAATTGCATAAAATCATCTTTCAAATTTTGAATACATTTTTCTTTTTCACCCAGAGCATCCTAATTCTGCTTACCCTGTTGATTCCATTGTTGGATCTGGTATTGTAGTTTCTCAATAAGTTTGTCTTTCTCTTCCATCTGTGCAGTCAATTTGGAAATTTCCTGGTCTCTTTTATGTACAATGGTAGTTTGCACTTCAATTTCTTCTTGTTGCTGATTGATTTGTGCTTTGTCATCCTCTAACTTGGCTTTCAGCCCTTCAATTTCTGCCTTCAACTTCTCTAATTCCTCATCTCTCTAACTGGATTCTACATCACTTGTGTCCATAGAGAAGGATACGTGAGGAATTTCTTCATCGGGATGAGGCACATTTTCCTCTTTGGTGTTCTCAAGAAGGGATGAGTAAGGCACTTCTACATTTTCATCAATAGGGGGTGCATTTCCTACCTTGGTATTCTCGGGAAGCACTTCCTCTATTCCTTCAATATTCTTAGTATGAGGCATAATTCCTTCTTTAGTTTCTACAGGTAAGGAGGAACAAGGATTTTCTTCATTGATATGAGGCATGTCTTCTTCTTAATCAACATCCATAGAGAAGGATGCATGAGGAGTTGCGTGAGGCTCTTCTTCCACAAATTCAAGTATACTTCCCAATCTATCAAGAAAAGGAGAGAATCCTCCCATAGGTTCATCTTCATTCTGTTCTGAGTGTGGCGATTGCATTCTTTCCCTTTCCTATTCTTTAGGCAATAGGGTTTCTTCCCTGGGAAATTCATCCCCTTGCTCTTCTGCTTCATCTATTTCCTCATTATTAGGTGGGCTATCAATTTCCACCACCTTAATTGGAGTCCTGGCCTTTTTCCTTGTTTAAGTACTGCCAATATCTTGGGGTTCGATTTCACTGGCCCCTAAAGATAACTGTTTACTCCTTCGTAGAGGAGTTATTTGAAAAACAATTTTACTTCATTTGTTTTTCTTCTAAGGGGGTTCCTCCTCTTCTCCGGAATGTACAATTCCCACCTCCCCTTCTTGTTCTGTGATTTTTAATTCATCTGGCAAGGTTTTTGACGCATCACCACTGAGAGATTTGGAGGTATATTGGGATTGAGGGGTGCCTAATGCCTCCAAGGAGGGTTCCTCTATAGACTATTCCTTTTTTTTAGAGGATTCTCCTTCCTCAAGTGGCCTCCCTGGCTCTTCATTCTCAAATTTTCATAGAAACCTTTGCCACTTTTTCTCTAGCTTATGGCGGAAATGGTATTTACATATAAACTATATTAGACCATGATGTTTAAGGAGCGTCGTCCCAATTTTATACTTTTCTATCATAGAGGTGACTGAATGGCAAAGAAAAGCTAGTAAATTTACCCTAAGAGTAGGGTCCTCAATGCCGTGGCGTAAATGAGTCAGCAGGTGGAAAGGGGGTCCCACTACTGTAGTCATTTGTCCCTCACAAGTGAATATTTTATAATCCAAGCCACGATAGACCTCCAGGGTTTTGGAATAGACATTTTATGAATTCCTTTATTTTTCCCCTAGTGTTTATGGTCATTACAAGCTGGGGTTCCCCTTCTCTATGGAACACTTCTATTAATTTTTGATAAGGGACGTGGGTATTTTCATTCAAATGAATTCCTTTATTCTCAAGACCAAAAAGATGAGCAAGGACTTTCGTACTTACCCATAATGGTTTTCCAGTGCACCATAGTCTTCCCATCTGTAAAATTCTCAACGAATTCCTTCACTAGCTACTCTATGTGCCCTTCAAATTGTTTCATGAAGTCCAACCATCTAAACCTTTGAAATAAAGTTGCTATATTGCTTAATGCCAATAATGGCATTGTAGAAGTTGGCTCAGACTTTTTCTTAGCGCCTCCCATATCCTTTGTTTCCTGGTGGAACTTTACAGAACTCTGGAATGCTTGCTTCTCTTAATTACAAACGAAGAAAGAGTTCTACATCGATATACTTGACGAGGAAAGAATTTATTACTAGCTTGCTTGTCACCTTACTGCATAATAATGGTGACCTTTTATGGGGAATTACAACTGCTATCGTACTCTTACCAATCGTGTAAAGGGCACAAATTTCAAAGTTACAATGGGAACAAATCATGCCAATTAATTAACCTTTATTAAAAAAAATACTAACCCTTTTAATAAATAAATTCACACATACCTTAGGTCTTGTCGTTAGATCAAACGTCACTTACTTGTGCTGACTAATTGGATAGTCACATGGTTGGCGAGGGTGGCGGTAGATAATAATGACATGGATGGGATGGTTGAAGTAATGACATGAATTATTATGACAAAAATGTATCATAATAATCTTATTTATTATGGAAAGATTTAATGTGATGCGGCAAAATAATCATAAGTGGCAGATCTCGAAGCCGCATTAAAGGATGGGCATGTGTAGAACTTAGGAAAAATAAAATAAAACTAGAAAGACAAAATTATACAAAAATTTAGAGCATTATCAAGTAATGCATCCGAAGTAGAGAAGAAGAGAGTTCCAAAATTATTATAGAAAGATGTCATCGGAACAGAGTAACCAAATTGAGGATTCCAGAGCATCGTTGATAGATGCAACTGGAGCAGTAATCAAAATTTTTAGAGCATCATCGAGAGATGCAACCGAAGCAGCAACCAAGATTTTTGGAGCATCGTCGAAAGATGCATCCGGAGCAGCAACCAAAATTCCCAGAGCATCGTTGAAAAGATGCATCCGGAGCAACAACCAAGATTTCTAGAGCATTGTCAAAAGATGCAGCCAAAGCAACAACCAAAATTCCTGGAGCATCTAAGCAAAATTATGGAGCATCACTAAAAAGATGCAATTGGAAGAGAAACAACAGAATTCTGGAGCATCGCTGAAAAGATGCAGCCGGAAGAGAAATGACAGAGTTCCAGAGCATCGTTGAAAAGATATAGCTAGAAGAGAAATAGCAAAATTCTGGAGCATCGCTGACAGATGCAACCAGAAGGAAGAAAATTGTGATACTTTGGCCTTGACTTTCTAAAGCACCATTGAGTGATGCATCAGAATGCAGGATCAGGATGAGATGTGGAACCAATATGATGTGTAGATTCTGGAACATTGTAGCAACAATTCTGGAGCATCGTAGCAGCAATTCTAGAGCATCACAGCAGGGTGCACTGGAATTGGGTTTGCCAAAAGATGAAGTCCTACAAAATATAAACAAAACTTAAGCCAAGTCCAAATGGTGGAAATGATGAAGAAATTTTTCAGAAATGAATTTTTTTTATTTTTTTATTTTTTTAACAAATATATTGACCCTGCCACAACAGAGTCAATGTAGTGGATTTCTCCCTGTGTTTCTACCATTTTTGTAAACTCCTCTTTGTTAACGGGTTTATGTTAGATGCGTAATCAATGCCCATTAACCAGAAGAGTTTAGGTGTCACCATCAATTGGTTTTAACTGGACCAAACTATTAGCAAACACTTCATAAATCTTGTATGGTCCAAGCCAGTGTGTCTTGAGTTTCCCTTGATGATCCTTGTATTTGGAATCGAACAATAATGTCGAATCCCCAGTATGTAATTCTTTTTCTTTGATATGTTTGTCATTCTAGACCTTATGTTATTGTTGGATCAATTCAGTTTGATGGATGACGTCCAGACGAAATTCGTCTAGTTCACTAAGTTGTAAGACTCTCTCAATTTGAGCTCGTTTAAGATCCATGCCCAATTCCATGGCCATCCTAAGGGTTTGGAGCTCGAATTCAATGGGAAAGAGGGGATTCTTCCCAAAGAATAACTCAGGGTTATAGCAAGTGGTTGACTTCCAAGTCATGTTGTAGGCCCAGACAACTTACGATAGTTTCCTAGCCCAATCTTTCCTTCCCGAAGAGACTATTTTTGTCAAAATATTCTCTAGTTCCTTATTAGTGACCTCAACTTGTAGTTACCTCAACTTGTTTGTTTTCCTATGGGTGGTAGGGTGAGGACTTCTTCTGACTTACTTGGAAGTGATCTGTGAATGCCAATAGGACTTTAAACATAAACTGGGGGCCTTGGTCTGTAACAATTGTTCTTGGAGCCCCAAATCTTTGAAAGATTATGTTATAAAGAAAGTCAACTACCTACTCTTCCCTAGCAATGCATAGTGCTTGCACTTCTGCCCACTTATTCATGTAGTCAGTATAGACCAGAATATACTCTTTCCCTTGCGAAGGAGGGTCTATGGGGCCGATGAAATCTAATCCCCTTTTTCAAATGGTTTAAGGACTACTTGAGGTTATAGGGGCATTTCATTGGATGTGGTTGGTATTCCTACCCTTTGGCATTCATCACACCTATGAACATACTCCTTGATGTCCTTATGCATTGAAGGCCAATAGTATCCTGCTCCCAGAATCTTGTGAGTTGTCCTTTTAGTAGAATAATTCCCTCTAGAAGGGTCATCATGACAGGCCCTAAGGATACTGTAGGTCTCATCTGCCCTAACACATTGTCGCAAAACCATATAGGGTCCACATCGAAACAAGATTCCATTAATCCATTTAAAAGGGGCACTCTCTCTTACGAGGCGTTTCTTTTGTTTTGATGAAAAGTGAGGTGGTACTTCTATGGTGGCTAAGTAATTCGCAATATCAGCAAACCAAGGAGTTTTAGTGGAGATGGTGAACATATTTTCATCTAGGAATTCATCCTGTATTGAAGCATAGTCGCCATCATGTTTTATCTGGGATAAGAAGCCTGCAACTACGTTGGACTTCCCTAGTTTGTCAATAATTGTCACATTGAACTCCTGGAGAAGGAGTAACCACTTGATTATCCTTACATTTACCACCAATTTATTCATGAGATACTTGATGGTTGCATGGTCTGTGTGCACTGTAACTTTGTATCCTGTGATATAATGCCTAAATTTCTTGATGGCGTGCACTACAACCAAGAATTATTTCTCTATTGGCGTCAAATTTTTGCTGATAAAATATATAGCATATTTCCCTCCATTCTCATCTTCTTACCTTAGAACCGCTCCAATGGCGTCATCAGACGCATCAACATAAATGTGAAATGGCAGGTTCTAGTTAGGTTCTTGTAGGATAGGGGAAAAGATGAGTTTCTCTTTGATAATTTCAAATGAGGATTGACACTCGGGTGTCCAAATTAAGTCAACATTTTTTTGAAGGAGAGAAAACATCGAGGCTGCAATTTTGCTAAAGTTTTCTATGAACCTTCGGTAGTATCCAACATGCCCTAAGAAACTCCTGACATTAGTTTGAGTTTTTGGGATCTCAAGTTGTTGTATGACTTTGATTTTCTTGGAATCATCCTTAATCCCTTCAGTTGAAATATGGTGTCCTAGCACTATTCCTTATTCCACCATGATAAAGCATTTCTCGTGACTGAGGGACAACCGATGATCCTCACATCGTTTTAACACTTTTTTCTAGATTTGTGTGGGCTTCATCGAAAGTTGAACCATATATAGTGAAGTCATCCATATAGACTTCCACACACTTATTTACCAGCTCAACAAATATAGCCAAGATGGTCCTCTGAAACGTGGCAGGAGCATTACATATCCCAAAGGGAAGAAACCTATATGCAAATGTCCCCCAAAGGCAGGTAAAGGTCGTCTTATCCTGGTCTTCCACTGCTACCTGTATCTGGTTGTATCCACTGAATCCGTCCAAAAATGAAAAATATTTTCTCCTAGCCAAGTTATCCAACACTTGGTCCATGAATGGTAGGGGAAAATAATCTCTATGTGTTGCTTTGTTGAGCTCTCTATAATATACACATACTCTCCACTTCCCATTCTTCTTTGGAACTACAACCAAGGGTGACACCCACTTGCTGTCAGAAATTGGGTAGATAAATCCTATCTGCAAGAGTTTCTCAATCTCAGTTTTAATGATGTCTTTGAGGGCCGGATTGAGTCTTCGTTGTTGTTGGCGAATAAGTCAAACATCCTCTGTATAGATATGGTGTGTACACACACTAGGGTGTATTAATCTCATATCTTTATAGTCCTAGGCAAACGCTTTAGATCTACTCACCAGGGTATCAAATAGTCTTTGTTCTTCCGTCTCAGTCAACCAACTATTGATGTTCAAAGTTTTTCCCGGTAGCAACATAATAGTTTTGATTCCTGGGTAATTGGATGACAGTGTGAATGGGCCTTGTCAGTGTATTAAGTGGACAACTGTGTAGTACAATTTTATGAAGCTGAGCAACATTTGCAAAGAAATGGAAAGTTTTTGGAACTAAGTTCATCAATGGGCAAGGCAATCTAATAAACTTAGCATCATCAAATTCTACTTGATCTGTGTTGATTGGGTGTCCTAGGATTTCTTCTACGTCTGACATCTCTTCACTGCTAGAGTCTATTGCAATACTTTCCACGCCATTCTCTAATTCATCCTCTAATTCTTCACCGTGTTGTCTAATGACTACCATGGCCAATGAAGCCAAATTTTCTTGTCCAGTAGGACTTTCTGATTCATCAACCCATACTTTGCTATGTTTGGCAGGCTTGGTAGGAGGATACAAAAACAACTATTTGCTATTAGATCCATGGGAGATGGTCATTCCTCCCTCCCTGTAGTCAATCTTGGCTGCAACTGTAGCCAACCATGGTTGTCCCATAATTATTGGATAACTGTCTTTGGGCGTAAGGGATTCAATTATCTTGAAATCCACTGGATATTCCCATCCATCCACCTTGACAAGAAAGTTTTCAATGATGCCTTTGGGAATAGCTATAGATTTATTTTCCATTTGTAGGACTGTAGTTGTGGGGCACAGATCAGTAAGTCCTAATTTTTCCATCACATCAATAGTCATTACGTTAATGGCTGCTCTGAGGTCCACTAAAGCATTGGGTATTGCTACCTCATTAACTATTACTGTTATGAGTGGACTCCCTTGGTCATCATATTTTAGAGCAGTGATTGTTCCAACTAAAAAATTAGCTAGGTATTCATTGATATGAACAGTGTTGATTCGTTTTGGCTTCCTCCCTAGAGTTTTGATGCACAACTATTTAATCAATTGGTTTAACTCAGGGATCTCTTTAATCGCTTGTAACAAGGGAACTTCAATCTACAGTTGTTTAATTTCCTGTATTAATATAGTTTTTGTAGGTGAAGTTGTTTCTGGATCATCTTTCACAAAAATTGGTTTCAATCGCTCCGAAAAAGGGGCTTTGGTTTTGTCTTGGGGTGCAGGGTTTTTCAAAAATTCAGTTGGAGATTGACCCTCCTCCTCCTGAGGCAGGTTGGCAGCTCCTGTTGAAGATGGCGGGTCGAGCTTATGTTGCGTAGTGTCTAGGGTTCGTTCTATGGTCACAGGTGTTTTTTGTTGTTTCCTCAGTAGAATTATTGATAGGTTCATCTATGATTTCTTCGACAGTCGGTTGCAAAAGTGTTTTACCAGACCTCAATTGTAGGTTTCCATAGTGTATTGCGTTGAGTTCGGTGCCATTGTCTTATTTGGCATAATACACCAGAGTATTTGGATGATTGTTCTTTGGATTAGGGATTGGTTGCACTGAAAGTGGTAGTTGGTTAACTTGTTCATTCTATTGAGTGTTCTGGGGAGGTGGTAAGAGAGTCTATGTAGTAGGAATCCTCTTGGGACTAGAATAAAACTGATGTTGGGGTTGATTCCATTGAGGAATGGGATTTTGAGGGTACCACTGTTGTTGAGACTGGTGGAGCCACTGAGGGTTACCCCAAGATTGGTTTGTCTAGTCCGGTGGTCCCTAAGGATACGTTCCCTAGTTAGAGGGTATTAGCGGTGGTGCCTGAGGCTAGGGAGTTGCCCATTGATTATTGTTCCAATTTGATTGAGGCTGCCAGTTAGGATTGGAATTCTGGCCATAGGAGAAATTACCTCCAGTTCTTTGGTTGACAACGTTCACCTCTTCCTCGACTAGAGTTGTTATTTTCTTGGAATTTTTGATGGAATTCAATAGCTCACATTGATTGGTGGGGTGGTTCTTGTCACATACTTGACAAATGTCAATCTTGTCAACTTTTTCCAAGGAACGCTCTCTTAGAAAATGTTTGTTTTGACACCTAGGGCAATAAATAGATAAAGTCTCAGGATTTCTGGTCTTAGCCTGTATGCCATCTAAGGTGGTGTTTAGCTGGACAAGAATGTTGGTATTGAAATTGGCCAATTCCTCATGAAGTTTATTTATGCCATTAGAACCATGTAAGGGGGTGAACTTCCTAATACCTCCACGAGTATGGGAGAAGTTTTGACACAATTCTTTTATTTCTTCCAGTCTCAGTTGGGACATGTCTCCTTTTCCCATTAAGTCTAAACTCCTCCGAGCTTCATCATCGAGACCTTTGAGGAATAAGGTCTTTAAAATATCGAGACTTGTGACTTCTCCACCATAGCGCTTGGACAAGAAGATAAACCTATCGAGGTAGTCTTCTAAACGTTCATCCGCATTTTGCCTTATTTTGAACAGTTCTTCTTTCCTATCACTCCCCTTGTAGTAACTTTGGTATTTCTCCAAAAAGATAGACTCCATCTCATCCCAAGAGGTTATCGAATGAGAAGGTAACCCCATAAACCAACACATAGCTGAGTCTTTCAGAGTTGAAGGGAAAAGATTTAGTTTCTGATTATCATTCTTGTAGTCATATGTCTGACACAAGACTTTGAATTCAAATAGGAACTAATCAGGGTCCTTAGTAGATAAATCTCGAAAGGTTGGAAAGAAGGCCGGTAGATATTTTTCATTGTTGTGTCGTCATCTGCATCAATAGCAATCGTATAAGTGAATGTGCGTGGTGGGGGGTTATCATTGTTGTGGTTATTTTTAGCATTTATATGGTCACCCATGGTGTTGAAAGGGATATGATCCCCTTCCACAACTTTTTCAGTGGCAGGAGGTTCAAGAGTGTGAAAGAATATGCTCCTTGACCACTATTTGTTCTCTTTCCAGGGTATATGGGAAGGTCTCAGGTTGACCCTGTTCGGTCAATTCCTTAGTAAGTTCTTGGTCTGAGTTTCCTTCTTCCCTACTTGTTGTTGGTATGTCGACTGGGGGGGTTTTTGGTATGAATCTTCTATGGGGGCCTCGTTTCCTGACCATGTAGAAAAGAAGCCAAAGAACTATTCCTATCCCTAAGAGAGGTATTCAAGATATCTCCTACTAACACTAGAAAAGGGTTCCCCAACAACGGTGCCAAAAAGTGATAGGCTGTCATTAGGTCCTAACACTTTAGTGAATAAACACATCAATATATTGACTGGGCAGTTTCCAATGGCTGTATCCAATAGAGGACATCTCAACTTCTCTCTTAAGCACTAATCAACTGAATAAAAGTTCTAAGCTAAGGGGCCTCTAATCTTAAAATCAATAACTCATCTATCTATAATGTGGGAAAATAATTAAAATATGAAAATAGAAAACTAAGAATTTGAAAAGCATCACCATTCAACTAGAAAGCATGGAAATGATTAATCTAAAGAATGCATAAATTGTTGAAGAAGTAAAGCACATAAATAAATTGGGAAATATTTATCTAATGCAAAAGATAACAAGCCAACTGCTAATCATAAAACCATTAATCAGAATCAACTAAAGAAAGGTGCTCTGGACATTCAAATGTTAAGCTCAGAAACTACAGACTCAATTACAACCTGTAGGCTTGACACTAATAGTATAACATATACTCATGAAAAATGAAATGCAAATTCAATTATTATCTACTAAAAGAAAATACAAAATAAGAAACAAAATACTTATCTATCTATCTATAACCCTCGAGTGGCCAACTCTCGGGTGTGACTACAGCTACTTCAGATCACATGCACTGGAAAAAGCTCTCAGTTACTTCATTCCATAGATGCATCCATATTACACAGTAATTCAAAGAGTGGCAGGAAAAATCATATTCATATGGTAGTTACTCAAAGACAAATTGGCAGCATAATGATAATCTTCTCTTGTTTGTAACAGTTACATATTTATATGAAAAACGACTAACAAAAATCCTATTTTTCAGTCGATCGAGTCTTTCAACAGATTGCCTATAGTAAAAGGGACTTTAAAGCCCATGCTATACAATATTAAAGAGGCTTCGCATGAGCCATAAAGTTTTTGAAACTGAAAAATAACAGAATTATAAAGACTCGGCCAAAACGTGTGCTCCTGGAATTCTCACGCCCGCTCACTAGGTTTCAAAAGTGTCAAGATCCGCATTCATTTCCCTTCTGACTAGAATGGTGATTGGGAGTGGAGTTGACTTGTAAAATTCTCGAAGACTAGACCATTAAATCACCATAAGTTAGTTTAATTTGATCAACTCTAAGAAATAAAGTTTGTATGCTTATTCATAGAAAGAGAGCACTTATTTTTCCTAAAGGTAATCAATTGGAAAGGTTATTAAGGTTAAAAGGTTTAGATTTACATATTGAGCCCATCATATTGATGAGGTTATTTTTACCTCATCAATTAGAAAATAAAATCATTTGTGAAACACCTCAAAAATACCAAAAACAACCTCAAAACATTTCAAAAATACCCAAAACATTCAAAAAACCCAAAATCATCCATCCCACTTCAATGTTCACCTGCAATAAACATCCACTCATAATAAATGACCATCACCCCAACCTTTGGTAAAACATTTAGAAACAAGTATGGCAAATTAAAAGTGAAAACTCAAACGTCAAAAGTCTCATGTCTAGGTTGGTAGGTAAACAAATTGGTCAACTCTTGGTATCAATAGCCTAATCATCTAGTTAATCCCACAATCATCTGATAACATCATGTCCTAGGATGCATCCTTCCTATAATGGACATCAACATCAGACATCACCGTAGTTTAGTCTTGGCTAGAGGTATGAAGAACATTGACTTGCTTGTGTACTTGATCTTTTTTTTATTTATCTTATTGTGCTCATTCCAATGACCTCTCTATGATATCTAATCAAAATGATCTAGAGAGAAAGGAATGGAGCATTGATCATTATCATTTTTCTGATTTGCTTATTGGATATTCTTGTAATATAACCTTGGTCATGCTAAATTTTGTTTGGTTTGTAGGGAGGATGTTTTGGATGTCTTGTTGACTATTGCATTGGGATGTTTTTCCTTTCCATGTTTTGGTCTGAGTTGTTTGAAATGTCTAAAGTACATATTAATAAGGTTTTGTGACATGTATCCAAGGGTGGAAACCTCTTCAAGGAACTTAAGGATGGAGGATTCAATCTCCCCCATCTAGAGAAAGAAAATAAATTAGTTCTAGTAGAGCCATCCAAGCCAGTAAACATGGGATTAGAAGAATCTCCATAGATGAAATTTCATGTTGAGTCATTAGATGAGGAGGAAACACAAAACTTGGCCACATTTCTCAGGGAAAGGAAGATATGTTTTGCATGGTCTTATGCTGATATTATTGGTCTTGATACATCTCTAGTGGTACATCATCTTACAGTGAATCTTGATGCTAAACTAGTCAAACATAAGTTACGCAAGATGCATCCCTAGATAGCATTGCTAGTAAAGGTGGAACTACAAAAATTTCTTGATGATGGGTTCATTCAACCAATTGATTATCTTGAGTGGGTCTCCAATGTGGTCCAAGTTTCAAATCTCACTGGGGGCATAAGGATCTGCATTGACTTCAGAGATCTAAACAAGGCATGCCCTGAGGGTGATTTCCCATTACAGAACAAACATTATCGTAGATTTCACAAATGGTCATGAAATGTTATCCCTCATGGACAAGTTTTTGGGGTACAATCAAATAATGATTGCTAAAGAGGATTAACACAAAAAAAGATCACATGTCCATGGGGTACCTATTGTTGGAATGTAATGCCTTTCAAACTAAAAAATGCAGGAGCTACATATCAAAGAGAAATGCAACTAATCTTTCATGACATGATTCACAAAATAGTGGAATATTATGTAGATGATATCTTGGCCACATTAACAAGGAAAGGATATTTGGATGTACTGGGACTGATTTTTGATAGGCTTGAAAAATATAGTGTAAGGTTGAATCCAAAAAAGTATATCTTTGGCATCACCACGAGAAAACTCTCGGGGTATATAGTGTCACAAAGAGGCATCAAAGTTGATCCAACAAAAGTGAAGGAAATTATGGAAATGGAACCACCAAAGTCACCCAAATAGCTAAGGAGCCTTCAGGGAAAACTTCAATCAATTAGGATATTCATAGTGCAACTTACAGATAAGTGTCACCCTTTCACACATCTTCTTCACAAGGATGTAGCATAAAAATGGGATGAGAATTGTGAACAAGAATTCTAGATGCTCAAAAATTATTTGGCAACACCCCCAATCTTGATGCTTCCAATAACAAGAAAAGCTTTGATTCTATATGTGTCAACAACTTTAGCAGCACTTAGAGCTCTCCTAGCTTAGCATGATGAAAATGGAAAGGAATGAGCTATCTATTAAATTAGTGGGAATTTAGTGGGCTTTGATCTTAACTATTCACCTATAGAGAGAGCATGCTTAGCAACTGTGTTCGCATCCCAAAAGTTAAGACATTACATGTTATCACATCAATTTAAGTTGATTTCAAAAGTTCATCCATTGAAATATTTGTTATCCAAATCTACACTCACTGGTTAGATGGCGAAGTGGGTAATGATCCTAAGTGAATTTGATATTGAATATGTAGATCAAAAAGGGATCAAAGGACAAGTCATACCAGACCAATTGGCCAAATCACCATTAGAGGCAGAAAATCTACTGATATCAGAATTTCTAGACGAGTCCATATTTACTCTCACAACGTCCAAGTAGTGGAAGCTATATTTTGATGGATCACATACTCAACATGGATTTGGAGCAGGGATATTATTTATCACTCCATAATGAGATTACATACCCAAGTCTTTTAGATTGGCTTTCCCTTGTACTAATAATGTATCAAAGTATGAAGCACTAATCATAGGATTAAGAACAACAATTCAATGGAAAATTCAGGAGCTTCAAGTCTACAGAGATTCACAACTAATAGTGAACCAAGTCAATGATGATTACCAAAAGAAGGATGACTAACTAACACCATATAAGAAAATGGTGGATACCTGCAAGGAATACTTAATTGATATAGTTTTTAAACAAATACCAAGGATTAATAACAAAGCAGCTGATGCAATGGCAACTATAGGGTCATTGCTAGATATCCCAAAGAATAGCTCAAAATACGAATTCCTTGTGGAACAACTTCTCATACCATCATTCAAAGTTCTAGAGTCAAAATTTGTGTGTGAGGTTGTTGGTCCCGATTCACCCCAGTACCATGATATTTTTACCTACCTACATAAAAGTATATTCCCTACTAATGTAACTCCTAACTCATGCAAAACCTTTATCAGAAGAGCCCTGTGACTGGTTATTGTTGGCAATACCTTGTATCATAGGAGTTTTGATAACACATTACTCATATGTCTTAACCAGGAGGAAGCTTATGTTGCTTTGAAATAAATACACAAAGGCATATGCGGGTCACATTTGAGTGGTGTAAACTTGGCTAAAAAGTTGTTGCGAACAAGATATTATTGGCCTACCATAGAGCATGAGTCACATCAGTTTGTGAAAAAGTGTTTACAATGTCAACAATATGGAGATCTTATTAATGCTCCAACATAAGAGCTCCAACCAATGGTAACTCCATGGACATTTTCTCAATCTGGGCTTGATCTCATAGGAAACATTACACCCACTTCTTCTAATGGACACAAGTTCATTATCAATGCCACAAAGTATGTTACAAAGTGGATAGAAGCTATTCCTATGACGTATATCACTGGGAAAATAATCTCCAAGTTCATCCTAAATTACCCTATTTGATGTTACGGTGTCCATAAGCCATTATCACAAATAATGGAACACCTTTTAAAAACTAAGATGTAAGATATCTATGCAATAAATTCAATATCCAACACTATTTCTCAACACCATATTATCTCCAAGGAAATGACAATTTGAAGCCTCAAACAAGACCATTATCAAGATTCATAAAAAGATGGTTAATGACACTAGTCGATATTAGCATCTACAATTAAATCTCACTCTCTAGGCATATCGATCCAACATCAGAACACTAACTGGTGCTACACCTTACTCCTCAGTCTATGGTAAAAAATCTATTGTGCCTATTAAGATTGAGCTCCCATCATTGAGAGTGTCTTTATAGAACCCAATCGCGAAGGATGAATATAGAGTGTCAAGGCTAAATGAATTGGAATTGCTAGATGAACGATGTCTAGAAGCACCCAACCATCTTCAAGTGTACCAAAATAGACTCAAGAGGAGTTATAACATAAAAATCAAGGGTCAAAACTTCTAAGTAGGAGATCTGGTGTTAAAAGAAAATCAAAAGAACATGTAGACCAAAATAGCAAGGGGAAGTTTGAACTAAACTGGTTGGGACCTTTTGTCATCACAACTCACTATGGATCAAGAAATTATTAGCTCACAACACCAGAGGGAGATCCATTACAAGAACCTATGAATATCATGCATATCAAGAGGTTCTATACCTAGCCTAGAAGGGGCAATATTCTAAAAAATAAAAATAAAAATCAAAAATCCAAAAAGTTTGAAAAAGGATTGAAAACTGTAAAGAGAAAAATCATCTTATGTGAAAACCACTTCGGTGGCACTTTGGGAAAGTACCTTGGTGAAAATATGGTAAATAGGTGCCTTGTGTAAATAAACTTCATCTCCATCTATTAGTGACTCTTATCACTTCATCCCATCCATAATAAAATTGGCATCCATTTTCCACCCATCTGCTTTCACCCCTACCATGGCTTGGTGTTTAAGGAAATGTTCATCCATCCTATTTGAGTTATACCCTCAGGTCATCCTATATGATTTGTATCAAATTTCCCTAACACTCAGTTGGGGGAAATTTCTTATACTTGGTTACAACATTGAATTCTTGTATCACCTAAGCCTTGTAAATAGCATTCCCAAAAATCCCAACAACATTAGAAAACACCAAAATATCAAAAACATTCAAAAATTTGTAAAGTTCAAATCCCAAAAATATTCAAAAAAGTTGTAAAATTCAAAATCTTGAAAACATTCAAAAAGTTGTAAAGTTCAAAATCTCAAAAACATTCAAAAAGTTGTAAAGTTCAAAATCTCAAAAACATTAAAAAAAACTTGTAAAGTTCAAAATTTTAAAAACATCCAAATCATCCTGAAATCTAAATACATTCATAACATTGTAAAAAAATCCAAAAAAATCCAAATCACATCAAAATCCTTAAACAGGACTAAAACATCAAAAAAGTCAAAAACACTTGTCGAACTACGTTGTCTCTATGCGTGTACGTAGCTAAGGTCATCATCGATGAGCCCCTAAGGCATTAGGTCAGTCCTTAGGAGTCCACCATAATAAACTGATGTTCCAAAATGTTCACATCTCATCAATAAATGATCAAGCATCAATTGAACTACATTGTCTCTAAGCTTACATAGGTAAGGCCATCATCAATGAGCCCCCGAGGCACTATTTCAGTCCCTCTTAGGTCCCGTTCTTACCCTTAGAAAACACAAAAAAGCCTCAAATAACTCGAAAACTTTAAACATTCAAATAACATAAAGCCTAAAAAGCCTCAAAACATTTCAAAATGTCAAAAACATTCAAATATTCCAAAAAGCTCAAAACTATCATCTCATCTTGCTTTCACCCATAATAATCTTCATTCATAATAAATTTATCGTTATTCCAATCCTTTGGTAAAGTAAGCAGAAATAAGCGCAACATTTCAAAAAGTAAGCTTTAAGGAAAGCAAGTCGGGAAGTCAAGGTTAATCTTCAAACATGTTAATTAAATTTATAGCAACAACAGACTTAGTTTAACACATAATTATCTAATGAACATCTTAGGATATATCTTTTTCTCAATGGGCCTCATTCTGGATATTAGCTAAGAACATAACAATCTCTTTGGCAATAGATACGAATAGCATTGATTTCTTGTTCATTTAAATCTTTTTCCTATGATTTATCTTATTGGTCCATTCCAATGATCTCTCGATGATGTCTAACAAAGTGATTTAGACAGAAAGGAATGGGGCATTGAACATTTTTCGTTTGTTGTGCTTGTTGGATATACTTGTAGTACAACCTCAATCAATACTTATCTTGCATGTGTTGGGATAGTCTTAGGTAAAACAATGGCTAGGACATATCAGGTTCTTCATACCTTTTGTGTATTATTCTCCTTACCTCGATGGATCATTATTTCACATGGTCAAACAAGGTTTATATATGTCAGATATGAACAAGGATACTCTTGTCTATTTGCAGAGTCGAAGTCCATTGTATTAGATACAACGTCACTCTAGTTCATACCTTGGTACATCACACATCTATTTTCTATATCAAAAATAAGGATTGCTATGATTAATTAAGACAAAGTCCTAAAAGCAAAGCAATATCATTTGTCTCATCACCACATCTAATAAAATATCAGAATAATTATGAATTTGTTGGAATTATAAATCAATATCAACATAAAATAAAGACTAATCAATGAACCATTTCCTTATTCTATCCACATTCTACCTAGTTCTAACTAACATCCAAGTATCATGACATAACAAAAATAAGTGCATCCATCTTGCATCCATAAACCATCATCACAACATAAATCTTGCATATGCATAACATGTCATATCAAAAGTATAAAAAATAAATGCATCCATAACATATGCATCTCATCTATGAATCGTATACATTTGCATACATCAGATCATAGGCATAATAAACACATCACATTTGCATACTATTAGTGAATAGATTTGTCCTTTACAAAATGAACATAAAAATGACTATATAGCGCCTAAGAAGGACAAATCAATCCACAATAGTTGGAGAGTTCACCATTGCATTGGTGATCTTCCTCTAAATTTTGATTGAGGTACAAATCCCTCTTCTGATATAATTTTGTATTTTTCAAATATATAAACTTGGGAGTATTATTTTAACTAGAAAGCAGGAAAGGCAAACTAACACTTTCTCGTAGCCATGACATAAGCGCAAAGAGTAATGCTTAAACTAACTACTGCTAAAATGAAAGGACTGGCAAACAATTAGTATCCTGACTCAAAGATCAGACTACCAACATTTGTTGGCTCGAATCAATACAATTTCAACCATTTATTGCAAATAGAATGAATCAAATGTCACTAAACATCACATTCTCAAAGGAAAGGCATATACAAATGCTTGTCAAAGCTCAAAGAATTTCTCACAAACATTAACATATAATTCACAATTACTGCTTAAAGACAATAACATTCACAAAAAAATGAATTAAATCTGCAAAATTTGATCCTTTATTATGATTGATTCTCACTCATGCATCAATGTGCAAGGGGAATCAAAATGTCAGACACTTGCACAATCAAAATATAACATATTTATAGTTTTTCAAGTGTAACTATCACTAGAGTCTTGCGAAGTAACTAAAAATAACTGATTCTTAAAAGAATCAGAATAATAGAGTTTTAAAATATTTAGACATGAGAAATTTCAAATCTCCAAATGCTAAGATGGCCGAGTACATGAAGAGGCAGGCTCTTCCCCTTCGGATGAATTTTGCTGAGTAGCTGCCATGTGTGCCTGATAGTTTTCAAAGGTATCATGACATCAATGATTTCCATATATTGTGGAACAATTACATTCCTCATCCTCAATTGCTAGATAGCCTTGGTAATTAGAATCAACTCCATCTTGTGTGTGATGAGTGCAGGGGAGTCTTCATGCCATGATAATGTCGAATCAATCCCAGCCAGCTTCCTTAATGCTTCTTTATCAAATGACTGTTCCGCTGAATAGGTTTCAACCTTTTTGAGGAAAGTATCTTTGAACTCTTCAAGAGTGGTTGGTCCTCGATTATCTCCTCTTATTATTAGGCATTCAAAATCAACAAAGTTCTTGAAAAAAATATTATTTAGGCGATTACATTCCTTCAACAATTTTGTTTGCTCGATGAAGTTGGATTTGATAAACTCTAATTTCTAGGCTATGCTTGTTTTCCATGTAAGAGCTTGATTATCCTCTTCAGATGGGACAATTTTCTCCATAGGAACCTTTTCCATACCCATGGCTAAGAGGTCAGTGAGCTCATGATCAATCTGCAACCAATGTGTTTCCTCTTTCTTTCAAATGACCAATTTATATTTAATCACATTCCTCAAGACCAAGAACTCATCATATACCTTTCTTAATTTTTCAATCAACAAAGGCCCTTTCTCTTTGATTTCTGGGATGCAACTCTAGACCATTTTCTCGTAGTAACTATCCTTGTGAATTTTTCTCATCATAGCCTTTCCAACAACAAAATTAGGATCAAAGGTAGGAATAACTTGGCTCAAAGGTTGGGTTGAAGGATATGTCAAAGCCTTAAAATAATTTGAAAGGAGCTCTATAGATTTCTTCAATTCATCTTTATCATTCTTGTCCTTCTCTAACCTTTCCACAAACCTGGAGGCAAAAATATGAAAGTTATGGATATCCCCATCCCTATTTGGAGGACCTAAATCCACTTTGGTTATATTGTAATCTACTGCATTGACCTGGTTAAAATATTTTTGCACAGTGGTTCGGGCAACCTCCATAACTAAATGTCTAGAAGACTCATCTTCCAACAACCTAGCAGTAGTCTTCAACCTTTTTACTTTGGGAGTTTTCTATAGGAGCTTTCCTACAATATCTTCATCTATTAACACAATAGGAACTATTTTACTTTTCTTAGAGAGAGAGTTCTCCTGCTAGGATGGTGTAGATGAAGGTGTAGTAGGGTCTTGGGATGTCCCGGGTGTAGAAAAATGAAGAGCTCTGTTTGGAAAAAGTGTTTTCACTACATTTCCTACATTCAAGGGAGAAGAAATTGAGGCTTCACATCTTTTCACATTTACCTCTGCTTCACTTTGAAGCTACTGGGTATGGGTTTCCATGACTTCCCTGTTAGCTTCATTCCCTTGATTACCCTTCTCTAGCTATTTCTCAACATCCTCATTATTTTTTTCTTTAGTTATGATATTAGGAAGAGAACCTCCATCACACGTTTGCTCTAATCTTTTGCCTTTCTTAGGAGGATCATCATCGCTCCCACTTCCACTTGATAGGGGTGTAATTTGTGTTGGTGGTATTGAAATAGAGGACCTCATACCAATATGCCAATTATTTTACTGTTCATGAGGTCCTTTCTTTTCATTTTATAGAGCCTTAGCAACTTCTCTCTTCTTGGTTAGCCAAACTTGTGTTCTTCTCAAAACTACTGAAGTCCTAACTTGAATATCTCCATTCTCTTCATTGTTCCAGTCTACCGATGACAAGGAAAAGTATGCACTCTTTGAGCATAGGTTGGGTCGACTAAATGAGAGTCATCATCCTATACCCCTCTTAAATTTCAACCTAATTTGAAATTGTAGATCTATGACAAAGAGAGTCTCATCTAATTCCTTCTTCTTGCCTCATAATCATCTACACAATTAACCTAGAAATATTTGAGATGAGGCATATGATAATAACTAGGGCCAAGATGAAGATTATTCCTTACATAGTTCTTACTGTCAAATGGAAACATCCTCTCATAAGTATTAAAGGAGAATTTTGCAATCTTTTTTCTTAGATCAAGGGCATTTGACTGTGACCTGCATTCATAATATCCCAAACCAATTGGGAATGGGATCCTAGCCTTTTTCCTATATGCACATCTCTTATTTACTTTAGCGGCTTGGTGACAAACTTCCATCAAGATGAATTTGTCTTCTATGTATCTAGGATGTTTTAAAGGAAAATCATCAAATCCACCTACTTGTAAGTAGGTAAATGTTTGGAACTGTATAAAGAGATTTCCATACTTGGTGACCAATTGAAAATATTCAGGAGATACTCTCTGACTTGGATCACCCTGTAATTCTGTAACTAACTTCATGCTAAATATATCATTTACCCTGCAGTAATTCTTATAAGTCTTTTCAAGCTGCAAGTCAAGGTAATAATTATAAATTTGAATATGTTCATCAAAATCCTCAACTGGGTTTAAACCAATCCATGATCTCATACAAGCTAGCACATACAAGAGGGAAGAGGACATGAAAAATGATCTATTCACAACAAAACTCCTTATCATATCATCTAATCTGTCACTAATTATAGTGGCCCAATCTATGTACTGTGTACCACCACAAATCTCCTGCACAAAGAAATACATCCACTCTTCGAAGTCATGTGCATTCATATTACCCCTTACTCTATGTAATAACACAATAATGTCTGAGATCTCTTCCCTGAAATGTGACTTGTGCATCTTCTTCAGAAGTTGCGACTTTCCCTTCTTAGGAGGATCAAACCATTCTTTCGCAATGCAATTTCGATAATGCCCATTTTTCTCTGAAAACTAACCTTGGGAAATGGTAAAATTTAAATGAGAGTATACCTCTCTCTCTGGAAGCCTAAAACACCCACTTATCATGGCCCTATCTGGGGTTACTAGAAGATTATTGTCTTTTGTACAAATTTCTCTCATCGTTGGATTATAACGAGATATGCATTCTAATACCAATTTAGTGCATTGTACTGCCACTAGAAATACAACAACTTCAAGGTGGCCACTTTCTATTACTCTCTAAGTAATTGGGTTACTATCTGCCATATAAATTATTTCCCATAATGCATCTAAATTGACATGTCCTAACCTTGTATCACCAATTTCAAGTAGAGAACTATCAAGACCAGCTAAATGTTCATAACCCAAATATTTGTACTTCATTTTCTCAGGTATTCCTTCTAAAGAGAATTCAACAATGCTATAATGTAGAAATAAATTGCTAATTATCAGGGCAATTAAGAGAAGCCACTTACCTGAGAAATATGCCACCTCTCCTACTTGAGCTATTTCTTCGAGTGTCGTTTGTATGTTTGTTCTTCTTGAGTTCCAAAATTACACTTCCCAAGCATAATGATTATGTTTGGAATGACAGCTTAATATCACATGATCAAGTATTTATTACATCTGCCCAAGTATTGATAGCATTTAATGACTAACACGTGCCACTTGGAAAAAATATATGCCATTGGTGCACTCATTCTCTATCATTACATCCCTTCTTAATAGGCTGCCCTTTAAATACTTCATCAGGATTAGACTTGGTTCAAAAAGAAACATTGGTACTGACATGGTTTTTGGAACCTACCAAACACTACCAAGCTTTTTCTAATGACCTTTGAAAAGAAACTCCTTTCGCAAGATTGAGGAGTTCAAGAACTTGGGCGATAGTCGAAAGAGATTTGAAAAATATCAAAAGACCGACGCCTAAGGAGAAAAACTTATGAGGGGACCAAGTCAAAAATAAACAAGTTGTGAGTATGACTTCATAGACCAACACATAAGATAGAAGAAGTTTCAAAACCGAAAGGATATTTGAAAGCTCAGATATTTAGAACCATACTTAAAACTTAAGCAACAATTGGCTCTAACTAGGGACGCAGATTGACCAAGATGCATAAGAACTTAGAATTTCTGGTTTTGCACATTGGGTGTCAGAGTCAAAAAGATGGAGCAAGCAAAAGCAACAAGATAAAGGATCAAAACAAACCAAAAATGGGACACACACCAAAAACGAAAACCAAACCCAAAAATTCTAACTACTAAAATACAAAGGCAGGGAATACCTACTTTCAAATTTGGTATAATTTCAAATCTTGCCCATTATATGGCAGGGGAAACATAGTGTCATCTAGATAAGCCAATTTGAAAGAGTTATTATTGTATGCTTGTTGAATTCAAAAAGGACCCTTCCATAAATAATCAAAAGTTCCATGAGATCCTTTGGGATCTCGCCTCTTATTGAGCATAATAAAACCATATCTCCTTCCATAATGTTTTTGGCTCTGGTCTTCCTATCAAAGATATTCTTGACCCACATCTAATGTGTGGTAATTATGTCCACCATTTCTTCTCTCTTTTCCTCAAGTTCGCTTAAATACATTATCCTTTTCTCCAAGGAGTCCTTGAACTGTTGATCTTTGAGGGTCGTTTGCAAGTTTGTGATGACCAGTTCTAAGGGCAAGGGAATAATTGTACCAATTATGTAAACTAGTTCAAATGGGGACATTCCAATATCCATTTTTGGTGTAGTTCGATCAACCCATAAGGCTTCGTACAAATTTTTGTGCCAATTCTTTTGATTTTCATCCACCAACTTTCTTATGATAGTTATTAGATTTTTATTGCTAGACTCAACTTGCTCATTCCCTTGAGGATAATAATTCGATGAATGGGAGAGAGATATTATATGGTCATAGCAAAAAATAACAACTTTTGAAGATGAGAAGTTGGTTGCATTATTAGTTACCAATCTTTTGGGGACCCCGAAGTGAACCAAAATATTTTCTTTGATAAAATCACAAACTACTTTAGACTGTGTTTCAATAGAACATCCTCAACCCATTTAGTGAAGTAATTTGTAGCCGTTAGGATATGAGTATGCCTTGCAGTTGAAATGGGATTGATAGGCCCTATGAAATCTAACCCCCATTGTTGAAAGGGATCTTTAATCACTATTGGTCTTAGTGGTAACGTGGCTAATTGAGGTCTACCTATGAATCTTTTGCATTTACCACAATTTTCCACCCAATGATAAGCATCTTTGAACATTCTTAGCCAATAATAACACTATCAAAGAATCTTAAAAGCTATGACAAAAGAAGAAAAATGTCATCCACAAGCTTCTTCATGGAATACTTTAGAAGCTTATGTTGTTCTTTATCCACACACCTTAAAAATGTCCCATCCAATCCCTTCTTGTAGAGTGTGTAATTCCAAATCATGTACTTTTATGCTTTGAGCTTGAGGTTCCTCTTCTCCTTTGGAGAAAGGTGTGAAGGAAATTCCTCCTAAGATAATGAGCCACATTAGAAAACCATGGGTCTTGTAGACTCACGAACAATACTGTGGGAAAGGGTTCGGTTTCCTCTAGTTCATTTTCAGCGATAAGTTTATAGAGGCCTCTACCTCTAACTAGCTTGGTAGGTTTGATTTCCGAACCTTGGCTACCTAGGAACCCCTTTTATTACACCTAATATCTTGCTATGTGAGTATATTTTTTATTGTTGTGTCAGGAACAAAGACCCTGATGTGAGAGTGAAGGATGTAAAACTTGAATTGTTTAATCACTTTGACTACCACAAAAGCATGTTTTTCCATTTGATAGTAGTTCAATTCATGCTTTTTCAGTGGCACACTCATAAAGGCGATAGGGCCTCGATCTTCTTATCATTCTCTTGAAGAAGGATTGCCGACATTGTATGCTCTAAGGCATAACAGTAAATGATGAAATCTTTACTGAAGTTAGGATGCACCAACACCAGGGTGTTTGCAATAACTATCTTGATATCATCAAAATCTTGTTTGTTGGCATCACTGCACTTGAAACCTTGATTTTATTTCATCATGTCAGCAATATGCTTTGTGATTTCTAAAAAATTAGGGATAAATTTCCTCAAGAAATTCACTTTCCCAAAGAAAGATTTCGCGTCGGTCCTATTTGAACGTAGACTTAGTTATTGAATGACACTGACCCTTTCTAGATCAATCCTTATTCCTTCTTTAGAAACAAGGTGCCCCAAAAGTTTTCCTTTAGTAACCCCAAATATAGACTTTTTAGGGTTCATGGATATGCCATGTTCTCAACATCTTTGTAAGATACTCTCTAGGTCTTTGAAATAATTCTCCCTTTTCTTGGAGAACACAGTCAAGCCATCCAAATATATCACTATGATCTTATTCCATAAATCACCAAAAGACAAGTCCATTGCCCTCTGGAATGTAGCTCCAACATTGATTAACCCAAAAGGAATTTTATTATAGGAAAACGTGCCCTAGGGGTAATGAAAACAATTTTTTTGTTGATCTTCTCTGTCCACGCTAATCTGACTATACCCAAAAAAGTCATCTAACATGGAAATCATCTATAAACTGACTACAATTTTTAGCACATGGTCCATTACTCATGAGAGATTATAACTGTCTTTTAAGGAAGACTAGTTTAAATTTTGAAAGTCTACCCAAATCCTTATCTCTTCATTCTTCTTAGGACTGGAACAATGTTAGAAACCTAGGTAGAGTGATGGATAGGATAGATAATCTGGGCCTTCAACATTTTATCAATCTCCTGAAAGATAGCAATAGTGACCTTTAGATTGCAGTTTCTTTATTTTTGTCTGAAGGGTGACATGCTAGGCTTAAGCAGTATATGATGTTACATTTGTCCACCCATGAAGTTCTTCAAATCATCATAACACCAGATGAAAATGTCTTTATACTCAAGCAACAATTGGATTAACTTATCCTTTTCTTTAGGGGTGCAACATTTGTTGATATACACCAACTTAGGATTATCTATCATTCTTATATTGACAGATTTATACTCTCTAGAACTATTTATGGATTCAACCATTTTCTTCTTAATGCACCTATCATTCCTATCAAATAATTGTTCTAATGAAGCCATCCCTTTGGTTATCTTGTTCCCTTTCAATTGAACGATACCTTCTCCTAGATATTTCCCCTTGTCTAGACATAATTCTTCACATGCAACCTCACTACCCTCAAATTATATTTCTGCAAATGCCTCTGCACATTCTAGAAAATCATGTATTTGTTTATCGTTCTCAAAGACTTGCCAAATTTTAGTGTTGTCTAGGATCTTCGACCAATACACAATCTCAATTTGGTATGAGGTGTTCTTGAAATTTGGGTGTGGAAGAATTAAGGAAGTTGAAACAACCAAGGAATTTTCCCTAGTATTCTGCTCCCTCAGAATGACTTCAATAGAGAAGGCCAAAAGCTTCTATTTCATCCCATACCCTATTCCTATAATGCCTCAATCTTTCATTCTTGATAGTGAACACTTTTCTTACTTGTTTGAAAATTAATTTTGCATCGCCAAATGCTCTCACCTTCTTAATTTTTTTTTCTTCTAGCGGCTATTCTCAATAGTAAAGCTTCATACTCAATGGTGTTTTTGGTATTCTTGAACTCTAGCTTGTATGAGAAAGGAAAATTATTACCATCAGGTGAAACTAACACCAACCCTACACCAGAACTAGAATTAGCACAACTGCCATCGAATTCCAAGGTCCACAATTCAAAGGAAATATCACGGTTGGAAATGGCTTTACTATTGTCTTCTTCAGAGAATAACATATAATTTCCAAATTCAATCTCGGTGTACAAGATCTGGGATTTTGGACCATCAGATTTTAAAACAGTGAATTTAGCTTTAGGTTATGGTTCTAGACAGATATTTTTATTTCCAAGTGGAATAATTGCTTCGGACCAATCCATTCGTATCTCCCCACCCAAATATTTGCATAAACTTTGACTGATAAGCATGCCATAACTTGCAAGTATATCAACAACCAAAATTGTCAACTTAAGTCTCTTCTTAGGATGGGTTGCTAGGGCTACATGAGTATCTTTAATTTTTCCCACTAAAGGAACTTGATTGGTGTCCAATGAGTAACATTTTCTAAAGGTTTGAGTCAAAGTAAGCCTTAATGCTCTAGCTATGTCAGAAGGCATCACATTATCTAATGCCTTAGAATCAATAATACAATTACTCAATCTGTGACCATTGATATACAAAGATACATAAAAAGGACTGGGCTTCTGATCAGACGTAGTTGGGGTATGATTTTTAGCGACTGAGGGTGACTTAGGGGTCGAAGTTTTATGATTCACTAAAACTTCTGCTAAATTAGCTTCTACATGACTAGATTTAATGAATTTCACCAACCTATCTGTTGGACTCAAGGAACACTGAGAGGGGGGGTGAATCAATGTTCAACAATATTTAAATTTCATTCCAGATCTTAAACCATTTACAACGTTTGAACAAAAGTAAAGATGCAAGCACATGAAGGAAATAATCAAAACACCATAACACTAATATTTTTATGTGGAAACCCTATTAGGGGAAAAACCACGATGGAGGTTAATCCACAATTTATCCTTTGTTAAAAGTATGAGAAAAAGGGAATGCACATGCATTTAGGCACATTGCCTAGAGCTCACTACTCAAAATCAGGAAGGCTCACTGCCTTACAAAATGTTTGGATTACAACAAAAAGTTGAACTAAGAAAGTAGCATTTGCAAATGCCTGGTTTTAGTTCCGGTGAAGCTCAATAGTCGATCTTTTATCCTTCTGACTGATTTGGCACTTCTGCTCTCTTTGTTCTAACTTGCATCACAAGATCTTTAATGCACAAGTGAAACTGTGCATAAATCGCTCAATCACCCTTCTGATATTCACAACACAAATCGACACACATTGTTCACACATAAAATTATATAATTGATCATTCATATATATCCACTACCAAGATTTAATCACTTCAAGTTGGCTTTAGCAAAACATGAAATATTTTCCAACGGTCGGCTCAAATCACAAATTATATTTAATGCCCACCCATCAAAGTTGGCCAAACCATAGCTAGGACCCAAAACAAAATTCTCAAACACCAAAACATTTAAATAATTACTCCTTATACATCCGCGACATGCTACATACATCAAGTCGACCTTTATGAACAAATAAACAGAAAATCATCCTATTGGATCTCCTAACTTATACACCGACTAATGCGACATCACAAAACTTAGCAATAAGGTAATATAGATACTTAAAAAACTCTCCCTGAGATCCAAAACTCAAAATGATGATCCGGTGAAGCATACAAATTGACATACTAACCGGATACCCTGTTCTTCATTCTTCCCGCTAGTAAAACTTTGTTCTTTACTCTGCCTGCCGGTATGAACAAATCCTGATCTACAGACCAGAAAAATGATTGACGTTTCCATCAATGACAACACTAGAAGCCATATGCCAACAAACAAGCCATATGCCAACACTATCTAATTCACTAGGTTTGGTTCTTAAATACTTGGCAGGTGAGATCTGGATCTTAGTGTTTTGACAAAAATCCACAATATTAAAATGAGCTAGGTTCTTATCAGTGGCTTGAACAGTTAGATTCTTGTAGATAAAATCTAGAGTTTTATGAGGAAAGGAAGAATAATGAGCTTTGAAAAGAGTGGGAGTTTTATTAGGATCAAGCATACCTTTTTGACTTGAGTTATGTTGGCCTCGGGTGAGTAACATGCAAGAAGCATCATCCAAGGTGGCATACACATCTCTGCCTCTATCAGTGTCAGGAGTAAATTCTAGAAAATTAAACTTCTTAAACTTATTAATCCTTATTCTCACAAAATTCCAAACTTATTAAACTTATTAATCCTTATTCTCAGATCTGATTAATGTTAATGAAAGCATGAATCAACAACACATCAGAAACACACATAACACCAAGATTTTTAACGTGGGAACCTTGTTAGGGGAAAAGCTATAGTGGAGGTCAGTCCACAAGATTATACCCCGTTAAAAGTATAAGAAGAATAAATGGGGGATGCACATGCATTCAGGTGCACTTCCTAGAGCTCACTGCTCAATTACAAAGGAAGACACACTATCTTACAGAAAGATTTAGATTACAACCATATGGATTTTGAACTGAGAAAATAGCATCTACTAATGCCTGATTACAGTTCCGGTTAAGCACATGAACACTTCTTCACTCTTCTTCACAATTTTCTCTACCTTAGAATGATTAAAACATTGTTCACACATAAAAATTCACTCACACACCTTTTGCACAATTCAATTCGAATAAAAAATCGCTCTTATATATCCACAACAAGAAATTTCATCACTACAAGTCAGCCACAAAGAAATAATGAAATAAATACAAACAGTTGGCCCAAATCAATATATAATTTTCAATGCAAATCAACCAAGGTCGGCCAAAACTTAGTGAGGACCCAAAACAACATCTCCAACATGAAAATACTTCAATTAATTTCTCCTCGAAGATCCACAACACGCTTCAACACCATGTCGACTAGGAACATGAAAAACATGAACACGCAAGAGAAAATTTTAGATTACGAGCATAGCGATGAATGCGGATGTGCAACAAAGATAGAGAATGAAATAGAAACATCCACAAGCATCATGAATCACTAGAGAAGCATCCAAAGCAACTGAACTAACTAGAATCACATAATTTTCAATCAAGAACACCAACATAAGCGACAAAAAAACTATCAGAATGAAAATCTTCATAACTCGATCAAATATTCACACAAATCTCTAAAACTTAACGTGGATAAACTAGACATAATCAACAAGAAACCCTTTAGTCCACAACCTCTGAAAATCAACATATAGAACTCACCGACAAATAGAACTTCACTTCACCATTGACAACCTGCAACTCATTTTATTATAGTTTTCTCAATATCCTCGACATATATAGCTTCAAATGCACTAATGCTAATAGTGTTGACATCAATGACAAAAAAATATCAGCAACACAACCACAACATCCAACAATCTCCCCATTTGGAATTGATGGCAACACATGATGTGAAAAACACCATCAACGCAACTAACTCTTAACACTTACTCCCCCTTGGGTTTTGACTCATTTTCTCCTCAACATGACTCTTCTCATCACAAGGATCTTCTCCCCATATAATCAACAATTTTTCACATTACTCTTCTCCCCCTTTGACATCAATGTTAAAGATTTATTTTCTCCACACAAGCTCTGAACCACATATTTGAACATTTGACTACTCCCCCTGAGTAGCAACCACCACAACATCAATCTGAAATAGAATATGACTATGAAAATCACAGATTGATGCAAAGCAATGCATCCTAGTTCTGATTAGGAGGGGTAATCACCCCTAACTTCCCTTTGAGATACTCAAAAGTATCCTTAGGCAATGGCTTTGTAAATATATCTGCAATCTTCTCCTTAGTAGGCACATACTCCAATCTGACTTCCTTTTCACTTACCTTCTCTCTCAAAAAGTGAAACTTGATAGATATATGCTTGGTCTTTGAATGCAGCAACAGATTCTTAGAAATGCTAATAGCACTGAATTATCACATAATATAGCAATAGGATCATCATACACAACTCTGATATCCTTCAACATCTGCTTCATCCACAATACTTGTGTACAATTGCTAGCAACAACAATGTATTCTGCCTCTACAATAGATAAAGCAATTGCATTATGATTTTTACTCAACCATGAAATTAACTTCTTTCCCAAGAAAAATGCTCCACCACTAGTACTTTTTCTATCATCCACATCTCCTACCCCATCAGCACTAGTAAATGCACTTAAAGTAAGATCATCATCTTTAGCATACCATAGACCAAAATCAATTGTTCCTTTCAAGTATCTAAAGATTCTTTTCACAATAGTCACATGAGATTCCTTCGGATCGGATTGAAATCTAGCAACAATACATACAACATTCATAATATCAGGTATAGTTTGAGTCAAATACAACAATCCACCAATCATTGATCTGTATCTAGTCTGATTTTCCTTTAGAGAATCATCATCTGTTGTCAACTTGCATCTGGTCACCATAGGTGGCCGATTGGCTTTGAATCTTCCATACCAATTTTCTTCAACAATTCCTTCACATACTTGGATTGAGATATAAAGATACCTTTATCTAACTGAGTAATTTTCAATCCCAAAAAGAATTTCTTCTCTCCAATCATTGACATCTCAAATTCACTCTGCATCTCATTAGCAAACTTCATGCACAAACTATCATCTCCAAAAATGATATCATCAACAAAAAATTCCACAATCATATCTTTATCATCATTCTTGAAATACAAATTACTATTAGTAGTACCTTTGTTAAATCCAAGTTTCAGCAAATACTTGTCCAATCTGGCATACCATTCTCTAGGGGCTTGCTTGAGTCCATACAATGCTTTATTTAACTGACAAACCATATCTCCCTGATCAGTCAACTCAAATCCATCAGGTTGCTCAACATACACCTCTTCTTCTAATTCACCATTCAGAAAAGTAGACTTCACATCCATCTGATAAACCTTGTAATCTTTGTAACATAAGCAAGAAACAGTCTCATAGCTTCAATTCTAGCAACAGGGGAAAAAGTCTCTTCAAAATCAATTCCTTCCATTTGAGAATATCCCTTACAAACCAGTCTTGCTTTATTTCTAACCACTTCACCTTGCTCATTCAATTTGTTTCTAAAGACCTATTTAGTTCCAATTACATTTTTATCCTTAGGTCTAGGAACAAGAATCCATGTATCATTTTTCTCAATTTGTTGTAGCTCTTCTTTCATTGCTTCAACCCAATGTTCATCTTTGCATCCTTCATTCACACTAGTAGGCTCAGTCTTTGAAATCAAACAATATTCTTTTGCAATTCTTCTCTAGTCTAGACACCTTTATTCTTATCACCAATAATTTGATCTTCTGAATGATTCAATCTTACATACCTTGGAGTCTTAGAATGTTCTTGAATTTTAGGCTCTTCTGATCTCTCTTCCGCTCTTCCACCAGTTTCTTCTTCCTCTTGATCTCCTTGATTCACTAGATTGATTTGCACTTGATTTGTAGTCTAAACTTTGTTTGTACTGTCATTCTGATCATCAGAATCATATCCACAGGTTCTAGATGGTGTAGCAATGTCTTCATCAACCTTAACATTTGTACTTTCAACCATTTTCTTCAATCTCTTATTGTAACATCGGTAGGCCTTTCTTTTAGTAGAATAACCCAAAAATACTCCTTCATCACTCCTAGCATCAAACTTTCCTATATCTTCATCTCTTCTGATATAGCATCTACTCCCAAAGATTTTGAAATATCTAACAGTAGGCTTATGATCAGTCCATAGCTCAAAAGGGGTCTTACCAGTATCACCTTTGATTTGTACCTGGTTGAGGATGTAAACAATAGTACTCACAAATTCTCTCCAATGGATATGAGGAATGTTTCCTTCCAGCATCATGGTTCTAGCAGCATCTTGAACTATTCTATTCTTTATTTCCACAACTCCATTTTGCTGAGGGGTCCGCGATGCAGATAATTGTCTCTTTATTCCATGTTATTCACAAAATGAATTAAATTCACTGGAAGTGAATTCACCACCTCTATCTGATCTCAAACATTTAATCTTCAAACCAGTCTCTATCTCAACCATAGCTTTAAAGATCTTGAACTTCTCCAGAGCTTCAAATTTCTCCCTTAAGAAAGTAGCCCACATTATTCTTGAATAATCATCAATGAGAAACATGAAATAACTGTAACCTTGTAAAATTCTGATTCTAGAGGGACCACACAAATCACTGTGCACAAGCTCCAAAAATTCTTTTGAACAATGTTGTTTGCTTCGAAATGAAATTCTAGTTTGCTTCCCCAACTGACATTCCTTGCATATGGCATTAGTAGGTTTTACCAACTTAGGTAGATCTTTCATAGCCTTAGTAGAACTTGTCTTGACAATGTTATGAAAGTTAACATGACACATTCTCCTATGCCACAACCAACTTTCATCAACTTGAGCAATCAAACAACTTTTACTAGCAACATTTAAATGAAAGATATTACCTCTAGTTTTTGTACCTGATGCAATCACATTTCTAGAACATCCCAATATTCTACATTTTCCATCTTTGAATTGAAGATTGTAACCCTTATCAACCATTTGTCTGACACTTAAAAGATTATGATTTAGACCTTCCACATATAGGACATCATTAGTATTATTCTTAACATCAAGAGAAATGCAACCTCTTCCACGGATCACACTAGCTGTATTATCACCAAATCTCACAACACCACCATCATACTTTTCCAGGCTCACAAACTTACTTTTATCTCCTATCATGTGATGTGAACATCCACTATCAATTAACCATTCATCCTTTTCTTCAACTCAAGCAGCTAGGGCTTTCTCAACATTTGTACAACTAGAAGATTTAGTAGACACGTGATCATTTTCTTTGATAGCAATAAACACCCATTCATCTTCACCTTTATCATATAAATCATTTGTCACACCTTCATCAACAACATAGTAACACTTCTTTTGAAATTTAGGATTGTTATGTCTTGGTTTAGAAACTCTTTCCGGACACCTTGATGCAAAATGACCTATCTTATTGCAAGAAAAACATTTAATAGACATTTTCCCTTTATACTTACCTTCACCTCTGACTTCTCTTTTCACAATCAGTGCTTCAAGCTCATCCAGTTCTCTTTCTTCTTCTTCAAGTTGTCTCATTTCTTCTTCATACTTGAATGTCTTTCTAGAGGAACTCTCACCTAGATCATATCTTTGTTTATCTCTTCCAAATGTAGTAGCCTTGAATGCAGATTCAACGTTAGGAAGTGCATCACCAAATTCACTTAACTCAAAAACAATCAACTTACCAATCAACATATCTCGAGTAACATTAGTCATAGTCTGGAGCTCTTCAATAGCTGTAGCTTTGACTTTGTAAGCAGCAGGAAAGGATCTAAGCACTTTAGCGACAATCTCTGATTCATCCAATTGTCCACCAACACATCTGATACCAAACATAAGTTCATTCACTCTTTGCATGAAAGTAGTAACATTTTCATCATCACCCATTCTCAACATTTCATATTTCCCTTTTAGACTCTACAACTTAGCAATCTTCACATTAGCATCACCTTCATACAAATTTTCCAACTTTTTCTAGATCTCATAAGTAGTCTTTAGATCCATAACATTAGTCATCTTAGTATCAGTCAAGGCGCTCAATAATGCTTCCTTAGCCCTGATATTGTACTCAACATAAGTACTATTTGGTGGAATAACATACCTATTACATGTAATGCTCCAGTAGGGTTCACCAATGCATCTTAGATGGCACTCCATTCGAGTCTTCCATAAAGAGTAATTTTTTCCATCAAATATCAGACTATCCTTCTTGTATGTCGCCATCCCAGATCACCTCAAGCTGTTAAACTTCTTCCAAGGAACTAAGCTCTAATACCAATTGTTGGCAACACAAGGGCAGACAACTGAGAGGGGGGTGAATCAGTTGTCACAAAATTCCAAACTTATTAAACTTATTAATCCTTATTCTTAGATCTAATCAATGTCAATGAAAGCATGAATCAACAACACATCAAAAACACACATAACACCAAGATTTTTTATGTGGAAACCCTGTTAGGGGAAAAACCACAATGAAGGTCAGTCCACAAGATTATACCCTATTAAAAGTATAAGAAGAATAAATGGGGAATGCACATGCATTCAGGCGCACTGCCTAGAGCTCACTGCTCAATTACAAAGGAAGACACATTTTCTTATAGAAATATTTGGATTACAACCATCCAAATTTTGAACTGAGAAAATAACATCTGTTAATGCTTGGTTATAGTTCTGGTTAAGCACATGAACACTTCTTCACTCTTCTTCACAATTTTCTTTTCCTTCGAATGATTAAGAAATTATTCGAACATACACATTCTCTCGCACACCTTTTTCACAATTCAATTTGAATAAACAATTGCTCTTATATATTTGCAACAAGAAATTTCATCACTACAAGTCGGCCACAAAGAAATAATGAAATAAATACAAACAGTCAGCCCAAATCAATAGATAATTTTCAATGCAAATCAACCAAGGTTGACCACAACTTAGTGAAGACCCAAACAACATCTCCAACATGAAAATAGTTCAATTAATTTCTCCTCAAAGATCCACAACACACTTCAACACCATGTCAGCCAGGAACATGAAAAACATGAACATGCAAGAGAAAATATCATATTACGAGCACAACAATCAATGCAGACATGAAACAAAGATAGAGAATGAACTAGAAACATCCTAAAGCATCATGAATCACCAGAGAAGCATCTAAAACAACTGAATTAACTGGAATCACATAATCTTCAATCAAGAACACCAACTGAAGCAGTAGAAAAACTGTCATAATGAAAATCTTTATAACTCGATCAAATCTTCATGCAAATATCTGAAACCCAATGTGGATAAACTAGAAATACTCAACAAGAAACCCTTTAGTCCATAATCTCTAAACATCAACATATGAAACTCACTGACAGACAAAACTTCACTTCACCACTGGCAACCTGCAACTCATTTTATTACAATTTTCTCAATATCCTCGACATATATAGCTTCAAATGCACTAATGCTAATAGTGTTGACATCAATGACAACCACATATCAACAACACAACCACAACATCCAATAGCTACATCATGTTGAACTCCCAACACACTACAAGCAACAAAGAAGGCATTCAAATATTCATCAAGAGTAACCTTCCCATCACCTTTGAACTTTGGAATATTCTTTTTAGAGCCCTTTTGGAGATCATTCAATTGAAATCCAAGGCATAGTGGCCCAATGATTCCTCCCCATGGTATTGGATAAGCCATTACTTGATTATGATTGGGAATTAAGGGGATAGTTATATGATCAATGATTACAAGGATGAAGGTTCCATGTAAAATGAGGGTTTGACAAGTGACAAGTGGGTCAGTGGATGAGGAGGGCTTTTCCCATGTGGGTGAAGATGGTCTGATCCTTGATACAATCCTCCTCCTTGGCCTCAAAAACCCGTCAAATTTCCCTCTTTTCATCACCTCATAAATAGGATCAAAGAGACCCTTCTTCTTATCACTCCTACTATAGGGCTTGGACTCCAACATGACAAAAGATATCTAGGTTAGGGAAACTGGGTCTGCCACCACTTCCCTAGTAGAGTCACCAAAAATCTATTAGTGAACAAATTTTTCCTTTACAAAATGAACATAAAATGACTCTATAACACCCAAGAAGGGAAAATAAATCCACAACAGTTGGAGAGATCACCATTGCATTGGTGATCTTTCTTTAAATTTTGATTGAGGTACAACTCACTCTTATGGTATAATTTTCTATTTTTCAAATATATAAACTCAAGGGTATGCTTTTAACTAGAAAGTAGGAAAGTAAAACTAACACTTTCTCATATCCATGACACAAGTGCTAAGAGTAATGCTTAAACTAACTACTACTAAATTGAAAGGACTCACAAACAATCAGTGTTGTGAATCAAAGATCAGACTACCAACATTTGTCGACTCGACTCAGTACAATTTCAACCATTTACTACAAATAGAATGAATCAATGTCACTAAACATCACATTCTCAAAGGAAAGGCGTATCCAAATGCTTGTTAAAGCTCAATTACTACTCAAAGACAATAACATTAACATTAACATCTAATTCACAATTACTACTCAAAGACAATAACATTCACATAAAATAAATTAAAACTACAAAATTTGATCCTTTATTAAGATCGATTCTCACTCATGCATCAAAGTGCAAGGGGATCAAAATGTCGGACCCTTGCACAATCAAAACATAACATATTTATAGTTTTTCAAGTGTAAATATCACTAGAGTCTTGCGAAGTAATTGAAAATAACCGATTCTTGAAAGAATCAAAATAATAGAGTTTTAAAATATTTAGACATGAGAAATTTAAAATCTCCAAATGCTAAGATGGATGAGTATGTGAAGAGGCAAGTGCTTCCCCTTTGGATGACTTTTGTTGAGAAGCTGCCACATGTGCCTGATAGTTTTTTAGAGCCATCACGACATCAATGATTTTGGTTTGTTATGGAATAATTACATTCCTCATCCTCAATTGCTAGGTAGCTTTGGTAATTCAAATCAACTCCATCTTGTATGTGATGAGTGCAGGGGAATCTTCATGCCATGACAATGCCAAATTAATACTAGCCAACTTCCTTAATGCTTCTTTATCAAATGACTTTTCCCTTAAATAGGTGTAAACCATTTTGAGGAAAGTATCTTTCAACTCTTCAAGAGTGGCTTGTCCTTGATTATCTCCTCTTATTATTAGGCATTCAAAATCAGCAAAGTTCTTGACAAAATTATTATTTAGGCAATTACATTCCTTCAACAATTTTGTCTGCTCGGTGAAGTTGGATTTGATGAACTCTAATTTTCAAGCTATGCTTTTTTTCCACATAAGATCTCGATTATCCTCTTTGGATGGGACAATTTTCTCCATAGCAACCTTTTCCATACCCATGGCTAAGAGGTCAGTGAACTCACGATCAATTTGCAACCAATGTGTTTCCTCTTGCTTTCATAATTAAATACATATGATTTATTTAACTAAATACATATGATTTATTTAACTAAATACATATGATTTATTTAACTAAATAAATCAGATTTATTTAATTAATTATTTAAATCTAATTTATTTAATTAAATAAATTTCACCTAATTCTTTCATTTAATTAAATAATATTAATTATTTAGTTAAATTCACCTTTTATCCTACTAATTAAATAAATCAAATTTATTTAGTTAAACCACTATTCTTCACACTAATTTCACTCTCAATTGATTAAATAATTCAAATTATTTGAGTACTTGTCACTTTCCTAGTTTGATTAAATAATTCTTGATTATTTAACTAAAGCATTTTCTCTCATTCATTTGCATAATTAAATAATTTTAATTAATTGTTTAATTGGCTAATTTCTTTCAAATCCTCCAACTTTTCCCACTTGCACATTGAATATTCCAAGGAAATATTCCATTTTCAAATTCAAATATTCCCCCCAATGGTAAATGTCTCCAACATTCCTCCAACATATTTCCTAAAATTTAGGGAATTAGTTGGGTCTCTCGTGGATCCTGAGCCCTTGATCTAATCTTTGATCCATGCCTCATGTATTATCAGCCATTTGATATATCCTTGATCCATGTTCACTCCTTCAATTCAATTTCATCCTTTGATTAGCCAATTTGATCTTCACCATTGATTCCAATTTTGAAAATCTATAAATAGTGAGCCATTTCTTCATAATAAGGATCCACAAGCTTTGAGTAAACTTACTCTCTTGAATTGAATCCCCATTTTGATCAATTTGAGAGCTTGTGAGACCATTTGATTCTCAATTTCATCCATTTTTCTTTGCAATGTCAAGGATTTTGTCTCAGTTGCAACACTCCACATCCATGAAGGCCATAATCCCCCAATGAGATTAAGGTTTGCATTTGTTGATTGACTTTCATTTGAATTTGCTTCAACATTTGATGTTTGAAAGTTAATTTTCTTATGTTTACAATTTTATTGAGATTTGTAGTTTAATTGATCATTAGCTTTACAATTATTGTTCAATTTAGCTTTATTTGATCAATTAGGTTTATACATCTATAGTTCCCAATAGGTTTTTCTCCTTTACTCCGCTTTGTGAGAAAATTGTACATGATTACCTAACATGGCCTAGTATTCAAGACTCATCATCATGTATATATTACTCCCTAAGTTGCACTCAAGGTGGGTGTTAGAGTAAGTAGAGTAATTATTCACCTAGTTAGCTAATCACCTTTCTAAGGTTGACTATTCACACTTATCTTAAGTTTACTTAGGCTATTTCATACTTTTTTTTGGCTTGATATTGTTGAGACATGTGTCCTTTTCACTTGAGACACCTATTGCATGCATACTTTCCATGTGCTCACACACTTGTCAAGTGAGCTCACAAGTGTTGCACCTTTGGAGGGTTAGTTAGTTATTTAGTCTTACCTTCCTACATCCTCATCATTGCTTATATATGCAAGGTTTATCATTTTATTTATACACTCTTCATATTATATGATAGACATACTATTGTGCTTCATTATTCACTTGTGGAAGGTTATCAATTCACACTTTCTGATCTTGGCATTCTCCAATAGATGATACCTAATAAATATGCAACTGGCTAAAGAGAACACAAACAGTGATAAAACTCACCAAATTTTTCTTTCATGGCTTGGAATGTTAGAAAGGCAACCTTTGTTTCACCTTCTCCCTTAGTCTTTGCAATACCACCAACATAGGAAGCCCTCCCAATGTGAATTGTTGAAGTAAAATATGGAAAATGTTCAACTCCCATTTTTGTAAAAGAAAATATAGGAGAACCCATACCCATCTTTAGAAGAAGTTTTGTAAGGAGTTTGTTGCCAATTGCTTCCTATTTTGTTGTTAGGAACAATTGAATAAGACATTTAGCATAGTTTTTTATATAAGACCTCTTTGGAATCTACCATGAGGAGATTGTTTTGAGCTTTTGGATCAAACCAAAAAGTAACAAAAGTTACCTCAAATTGGTAGTTAGAGTGTTTGCTAGATAATTTTTGTATGGCAATTTGAGCAACATGTTCTAAATTTTTTGTATGCTTTTAAGCAACAATGGATTCATATCTTGACCTATCAATAATGAAAAAAACATTTTAAATTTGGTATATATGGTTTAAACATTCATTCACAGTCTCATATATTGGCATTGGAAAATGAAACTTTTGCGTGCAGTCTTGCAATTTATTCTTGAAATTGGTTTGGATAAGATCTATAAAGAAGTACAAATATATCACTATATTGGGTTGGGTAATCTATGAATAGTCTTAAATTATTTAATTCTCCATAATTATAAGTAATGAGAGGAATTAAATACTTTTGTATACATTTGGTCAAAATATTTTTTCTAAGAGCATAGCTAGAAAAATTAATGAAAAGATTATATATATGAATTTATAGCTATAGTTTCTAGAAATGAACAAGTTTAGTATTTTTTGTTTACCTTGGAATCCATAGATATTAGTTAGTGCAATTTTGACATTTTATTGCTTTATTGAACACAACGTTGTCCAAAGGAAACAAACTACTAACAAAAGTGAGACTTAAATACTTCATAAAATAGTAAATGTTATATTTTTGGTAGGGTTTAACTAATAATTATATAGTTTCATATAAAATATATCATATTAGAGTTTGAACATAAAATATGGAAAGATTAATAGTTACATATCACAATCAGATAGTGGAAAATCTTTGGGTTCTTCTCTGTCAAAGTCTAATAGAACAAATTTGGAGGTAGTATGAAGATGCATGAATCCTCTTTCACCTCATTATTTAAGAGAAGTGCATTATGTCCACAACCAAAGGGCATGCCACACTTCATTGATGATTTTGTAGGTTTGAATGAGGTAGAAACTTATGTGTTTATTCGTTTCTCCCTCTCTAAATTGATTCACTCTAGAGCAACATTGAACATTTCAAAATCAAAGAGTCATGCTTCCACTTGGTAGCTCACATTTTTTTTACTTGTTTAGTTTTCATGGAATTTTTACTCTTTTTGTCACTTTTTGAACCACCCATTTCTGTGTTCAAAGAATAGCATTATAATGGTTAGTGTTTTCAACACAATGTTATCTATTTTGATTAGGTATTGTGAATTAAGGTCATAAGTCCCAATGTTTAAACTCTGGTCTAATATTAGTTGGCATGATCCTGAAAGTTTGAAATCACAAATGCAAGAAGTTATTTACATTTCACATAGTTGTTTAAAGTTTGTTGCAAGTTTAATGTGTTCCAAAAATAATCATTTGGAGAGAGCATAAGAGTGAAATTTTTGTGTAGAGAGATTGAAGACAAAGTGTCCAGAAAAATACAAATGCAAGAGAAGAAAAGTATTCATCAACTCAGTTTGAATTTTATAAAAGTTTGCAAATACTCTTTTGGAAGGTTGTACAAATCATTTTAGCTTAAATTACATGAAAGGTTATTCTATATCAACAATTATGTGTATATTAGCATGATTTTTTAAAATTTAATAATTCTTTTGTTTTGTTCTTTTTATCTATTTAGTTAACAATTCAAAATAGAATATTATTCTTCATAAAAAATCATATATATTGTTGGACAAAAGTATGTGTCAGGTTATGTTGTGTAATGTCCCCATTTTAGCCCTATGCTTTTTAGGGGCCATTAGTCTATTTTCGGAATCCTGTAGGCTAGTCAGAGGCAAAATTAGTGTTTCCTATTTTCTAGGAGGTATCTTTTTGAGTTTTCAGGGGATGGTTGCAAGAGTTTTCTAGTATGTTTCTTGTGTCTTTCTGGGTTTTTAGAGAGCTTCAGAGAGGTGTCACATGCATTTTCATCAGTGACTATTTTTGGACTTACTATTTTTATTAAGTTATGATAACTACCTAGAATGTGCTCAAACAGTGTTTGGGTCACTTACTAATTTTAGTAGTATGTTATTTTTAGTAGGTTTTATTTCTAGTAGTGTGGTTTGGTAGCAATTCAACACTTGGATTCTACTTCTAGCTGTGAGGTTGTTCATTTTTGGCAGTGGCTTCTCTAGTGTTCTTGGAGTTCAGAAAATGAAAGTTTAATAACTTAAGTTATATTATTTTCTAATGTTGCTTTTTGGTCCCCATGCCTAGGCTTATGACTTAAGTTGTTTTAAAAGGTGGAATCATGAGTTGGATGCTCTTTTTAGACTTTGAAAATTTCAATAATTTTTATGCCAATGGTAAAGTGGACGCCATAGTTGACAAGATAAAGAGGTTTTAATAAATAATATAATATTCCTCATTTGGGTGTCCCTTTTTGGAGGGAAAAGAAAATTCAAACTTCTGGGTTTTGATCTTATAAATAAGCCTCTCTATCTCATTTGGTTATGTCATTTTTTTATCATAATGAAGTGTTGTTGAAATTATTTCAAACTCTTGCTTCTATGTTGGTACACCTCCTAGTTCTTCATTAGTTTCGAGTTTGGAAGAATTGGATGCTTCATTTAGAGGTTGCATATCGAGCTTCAGTGGTGATGGATTTCCCATTTTCTTTAGTTTTGAGTAGATTTTATGTTTTTTAGTAATTATTTTGGTGTGTTCTCTTGTTGTTGGAGTTTCTTGGAAGTGTTCAAAATAGACCTAGCTGACCCACATTTTAACTTGCATCATTATGAGGAGTTGAGATATTTTTGTGGGTATTGTTGCTAAGTTTTCCTCTTATTGGAGTGCCCCTTGCTCTAGTTTTGGAGATTTTTAGATGAGAATCTGATTTTTGGCATGAGGTCGACTAGCTAGGGAGGTCGCACCATTTACAGTAGGTACATTAGGATGCATTCTTGAGTTTTTTGAGTTTGTTTATGGAATTTGTTTGCTAGGAATTGGATGCCCAACTCTTAGAAATCATTTGCAACTAATTTGAGGTGATTCAGAGGAGTGATTAGAGAGTTATGAGCATTTGACGATGTGCGGGTTGATGTATCAGGTTTGCTATTCATAAAATCAGATTGATGCCCCTTCATATCGGATTTGGTATATTCTTAGTAATTGCTTGTTTTATGTTGCCTCATGGTTCATTGAAGCAAGGACTGATTTATATTGTAATAAGCTTTCATTTGAGTAGATCATGACATATTTTTCATGTATCTAATAATCATTATAATTTTGATTTGGTAGTACAAATCAACCTTCTACTTCTCATTTTTATTGTACTTCACTCCCACTGAATAAGTGGTTGAGTTGCTTTAATTTTCATGTTACCCACTAAAAAGTGGAAGTGGTTGGCTATGTCACCAAGTTCATTGCTTTACTCTTTTGTAGCCTGTTGAAAAGTGGAAGTGGTTGGCTATGCGACCAAGTATTTCCTTTTCTATTGGATGGCTTGCCGCCAATAGTTTACTTGTACTTCCAACATTGAAATTATATTTAGATCCCCTTGCATTATATGCTCTCACCTTGCCCATTCTGAGATCTGGGTGATCAAAAAGTGAAGGGTTGCTTTCAGTTTGCTGATTATTACATTGGGTTAATGCTAATGGGTGAAATTTTATGTGAGAAAATTTGAAAAAAATTGAGGAGGATATTTCAGTGGTATCAGAGCCAAAGTTCCTGCCAGCCTGTGGAAGATTGGAAAATTATGAGTTATGACAACGGATTTCAAAAGAGTTGAAAAAAATATCAAGAGGAAGTATGAATAAGAGGCTTCCCAACTATATGAAGAGTATCAAAGCATGATAGATGAGTTTAGAAACATAATTTCTTTTGAATCGTTCTTGGGTTGTGTTGTAATTTTGAAACTAGGAAAATTGGGTGTGGTTAAGTACATCAGAAGAACATTGAAAGAAAAATAATAAATAGTTATTGAATAAGATACCTTGACATATGAGGAGTGTGTGGTAGAGCCCCAAAACAATCCCTCATACCTGCATGTAGTTGGTAATGATGAGGATTGGTTTGGAAAAAAAGGAAAAAACAATAGTCTTGAATCCTAATTCGGATTCACCTAGTGATGATTCTAAGACTAATGACTTCACAAAATATTTAGTGGAGCTATTGTGTGTGGTGCGTTTGCTAATGAAGAGAATGTTGAGGGTAATTTTTGTGGTGTCATTAATTTAGCTTATGATGATGGTTCAACCACTTATCAAAGTGATGATGTTTATGATGATTTGGATGTGTCTGTACTTAATCATGTTTTTGATATATTAAGCAAAATTTGCAGGGTACTATACCCTACACAATGAGCCACAAGGGCCAAAAAGGATCAGGTCCAGAGAATCAAAACATTAACCAACAAAAAGGAAAAACATAGAAACATCAGACAAACAACAGACAACCAACGACCCAACAAACAAACATAGCTGCAAACTAACTAGCACCCTCCCAATTCTAAGAGAGGAGGTTAATAATATCTTTCCGAACCCAGTTGGGGCCCTCCTCCATAGCCTTCTTATCCATATCTTCCTTGAGCACAGTGGATAGGGTACCATCCACACAGTGGATCATCTTGACAGTGAACCAAGACAAACCATTGAATTTCTTCTCGAGCTTCTCCACCCTCTCCAGTAGCATGTTATGGTCCTCCACTTTGACCATAGTCTTCACATTATCGTCTTCCATAGCCTATGGGTCTAAGGACTAGGTCATTGAGTCATCCTTGAGCATCTTGTTGAAGTTAGAAAAGTGACTAGGCCCTTCAAAAAAATCCTCCTCCTCCTCCATAGTGTCTTCCTCCTTCCTCTTGCCTTTGTTGCCAGACTGCTCCTCGTCACTGGAAATTTCATTAACCGACACTTTATTACTATTTTTTGCCAACCTGTGGGAATGCCTAATGTTGGTGTTCTCTAACCCTGTCTCCATGGTAGCCGCCACCATGGTGTCCCCCTTGGAATCTTCAAAACCAACATTCTTCCTTTCACTGTCAGTGGCTGACAGATCCACTTGGCCTTTCCCCTCTTTCACTTTTTTCTTTGCAGTAGGTTTGTTGTCCATCTTGCGGGGAGAAACTTTGAGCTCACAAAGCTCAACTGTCGCTTTCAATTGAATATTCCCCATACCACCCTTTTTCTTTTTGGTGGGATATTTAGGTTTGGGGGCTTCAGATTTCACTAGAGAGGATTTCCTTTTGAGGCCCTTAGACTCAGCCGAAGAGGGATTCAAATTGGAATGCACAGGGGGTTTGAATTCCTCAATACGAACAGTGGAGATGGGTTTGGGTAGGTAGAGAGCCAAATGGAAATGATACAGCCTCAGGATGAGGCCCTAGTGGAGCAGCAAGGGCGAGGTTTCATCAGGTTTTTGGGCAATGGAGTCCAGACATTTCCCAACAAAAATTTCCAAATTAGTAAGTAGGAAAAAAGGAAAAATTAGAAGAATTTTGGGGCGTAGATGATTTAAAAAAGGCAAGTGATAAAAATAGAAAACCTTATATCTACTCTCTAGAGTCACATACTTCATTAGAGCTAGACAAACCTAGTCCCATGACCAAGGGAGAGCTTCTCTTTTGAAACCAGACTGGGTGCAGACATGTTTTTCATTTTCGTTAAAGAAAGAACTAAGGCTTTCATTGTCCTGGGCCTTGGTGTGCTTAACATACTTTTTTTTGGTGTAAGAGAGCTCATTCACCTGAGAAATAACCTCCTCATTGACCTCGAAGGAGATACCTCCCATCATAACTCTTTGGTCTTTCCACGAGCTCGCGAACTATGTCACCATCCTCAGATCATGACCAACTATGCATTCCATTAACGGTGCAATCCCACCTTTGACAAAAATATGCCAGGCCAGAGGATCCTTGTAGAACTCCTCACAATTATCCAACTCCATCCTCACCCTATCACCACCCATATTACTGCACTTCACACCGAGAGTCCAGGAATTTTGCGAGAGAAAGAAGTAAAAATGTATGTCAAAATGATAGGTCGCCCATAAAACCCTTCTTAAAATCCAGCCAGGATAAATTCAGAAAATCAAGTCGATCTTCATATTACATGCTTCAGGAGTTATTTCCAAAAAGGAAATCTTCGCGGGCCCATAATTATAAATCTTTAAACACCTACAAAAAATGATGACAATGAAAGGTTTTCCCTCCAAGTTGCAATTGCACAAGTACCAAAGATAAATGGTCGCGGGGCCAAAAATGGTCTTCTCTAAATCTTGACCTTTTGTCATGATTAAATTTTTATTGGTGTCGATGTGACTAAGTATTAACTCCATCCGATAAGAAATGGTCATATCAAATTTGAAATTGGAAAATCTGTAATAAATTACGGGGGATATGACAAGACCGCAAAATAAATTTGTGTATGGCCCAACCACACATAGTCGTTAACCCTTTGTACTTCCCATCACTCCTCATTATTAGCTCCTTAAACACAAACTTCACCTCGTAATTCAAATCCTACCACGTAATTAGCACCTCATCATCCTTCTTCGTCCACATCACCCAAAGGACAAATATGTGGACCACCCAAAAAACCTTGCCAATCACAAGTTTAGATAACATCATGGGTAACAAAGGTGCCCTGTTCCTCTTATTGTTAAATATTTGGTGATGGATAATTTTCCTCTTGTTGTTGACCCAAATTCTCAGTAATTATTACATGAAAAATGTATGATAGGAAACCAAGATGACCTCTTATGTGTGCATGTGACTACCACTGATGAGATTGTGCATGAGGAAAGGGACATAACAACAGTTTTGAATACACCTCTAGAGCTATCTAGTGAATTCGTTGACACTAAGACCAAGGTGGACAGGTTTGAGATTAGTAATATACCTATAGATGATGGGCTCATTGAAGGAAAAAAGGATAGAGTTTTCAAAATAGCTAACATTGATGACTCTTTACCCCATTACAGTGATGGCGACATGGTTGGTTTTTGGTTTGACTACTAGACTAAGCTTATGGAGAGGGATACTACTATTGACATGAGTGTTATTGAGTTCAGAGGAGAATTATTCAATGAGACAACACACCAAGAGGAGTACAGTGAGCACATTTCTCTTGATTAGAGTAATCAACCCTTTAACACTTGGGATCCGGGTGTGATGGCACCTAAGTATGACAAGGGACCAGTTTCAGATGAATTTCCCTTTGACTCAGATGATGTTCTAAATTCATAACACAAAGTAAGCTATGATATTTCCATTAGAGAATATATATTTGATGAAGAAGCTTGTATGGTGAAGCTCCAAAATGACTTCTTTGAGAAGGTTGCAACCACTAATGAAGAGTTTGCTACTATTGAAATTTTTAGAATAACATCTATTAGGGAGAACTTCATCATTCTAGTGACAATAATCTTGATGTTGAGTGGGAAAATCTTATACATAAAGGACATTAGTTCAACTTTTCAATGAATCCAGTAGAGGAGCATGATGAAATGGATCCTAATGTGGATTTTATATAAGCAATCAATGGTGACTCATTGCTTGAATTAGGGGCTACCATGACTCTTGGTCAAGGTGACATTAAGGAGGAAGTAGATCATATGGCTCCTAAGAATGAAGATTTTTTTGAATCTTGGTTACATGGAGAACCAAGTCATTTGGTTGAACAAAGTCCTAAGGAGTTATGTGAATTGAAGAATCAACTCTTGGTCACCACCGAGAAGGAGATTCAGGTCCTCACAGAGTTGGACAACACTCACAAGTTCCTTGAAGTCCTCATACAGAATGGTGTTGAGGGAAGAGCCACTTCTTCAGACCTACGACTTATCAAAGCCTCTTTGGAGACAATGAAATCAAGTACTTATACTTGATGAGAGATTGATATTATGATGTCGAATTTGCAAAGAAGACCATTAGTGTATTCTAAGGAAAAGAGAGGAAGGTTGATGAGCTTACTCTTGAGCTTGAATTGACAAAAGATATGTGAGAAGAGACTTATATGGCACTAAAGGAGGTAGAAGATCAACTTGATAATTTCAAGTGTCTCAGGGAGCAAGAGAATGACCAAAGAGTTGAAGAGATCAAGCAAATAATTGATGAGCTTGATAATCTTTGAGAGGAGTTTGACTTAGAGGATTTTCCACAAAAATTAGAAGTTACAAGTGCAGATTGGACCAACAAGTTGAACTTGAACATGGGAAAGGGAAAGATTTTCAAATTTTGGATAACCCTCTCTTTGAAGTAGGTGCAAAGGAAACTTATGATAACCCCCTCTTTGTGATGGAAGATGAAATATCTAGTGCCAATGGAAAGATATGGGATCCTAGTGAAGTATCCAAGCATGAGATAAAATGCAACTCTCAACTTATTAATGGTTTGCAAGCAAATTATGAGGGTGAGTTGATCTTTGTTATTGATAATCACTTGATCTAGAATATAGAAGTGGGGTTGTGGATGTAGTTTCCACATGGGAAGTGTTGGATCATGGTGACTTCCACATCTTCAACATCAAGGTGTTAACAAAACTTGTTTTGGTAGCTGCTAGAAATTTCATTACAACTGTAAAGAAAGGAGATTTAAGGCTTGTTACTTATGAAGTGTGGGAGAAAGAAGGATTAAAACATGATGTCTATTTGTTTGACAATCCATCCCTTGGGTTGAGTGATGCTTTAGCTTATATTAATCCTTTTGGGGGATTGGGTTTGAAAACAACAATTGTTCCATGCTCCATAGTCATTGAAGCCTCCACAGATGGGTTACAGAGTTTACTAAAGTAGCCACCAATTTTGAGTATGCATTTGGTTCTAATTGGCACTTGGAGATGTGTTGTGTAATTTTTTCGGTGTTTTGGAGATCATTCTTGGTTGGGTATCCATGTTTGGGATCCTCAACATGGTTTGACAGAGCTTATTAGGTATGGTAAGAAGGATCTTAGGAGGGATAAGGATCAAAATTTTAGAATTTATGGTGTTGTCCCCTTCCTCACCAGCCATTTGGTGGTTCCATTTGCTCATCAACAAATGGATTGGAGAGAAATTTTAAGGGTTGGAGAAATGAATGGATGGTTACTCTTGGGAGTGTTCCTTGGCATAGAAAGGGGCTAACTTTGAGTCTTGAGCTTGTTGATTGGTTGCAAACCAACCACCTTACATTGGAAGTTACTCTCGTTCAGGAGAGTTGGCTCATTATTTCTTGTCAAGGAGGTGAAAGGTTTCAATTGGAGATTGCTTTGGATTGTTTTCCAGCCACTTATGAGTTGTTTGGGTGCAACACAATGCTCATTTCACATACTCATACTTGGGAATTCCTTTGGAACTGATATCATCCCTTGAGTAGAGCACATAAATATGATTGTACCTTGATGATCCCAACTTTGAACAAAAGTGATTATTTGTTTCTGCAAACCTGTCAAACTCACAGAGTTCATCTCACAAAGGTTTATGAAGCAAATTTTGATACTTTACTCACAATGTTGGTTCAAGATAGTGAACCTCCACATGCTTTGGTTCATCATTCTGAGACTCTTGGATTTGGAATAGTTAGAGTTTTTATAAGTATTTGTGGTTGTGTGTGGTATTATGATGATGATTTGATTGAACTCTTGCTAAGGATGCTTTTCCTCTTAGCAAGAAGATTGGAGGGAGTCACTTTTGCAGCCATGGCTCTACTTGACACCATGAGGAGATATGTTGAGGAGTATGGTTATGAGTTGAGAAGATTTTCCTTCCTATTTCCTAGGATTGTGTTAGGCAATGGCATTGCAGATATAGGCTTCTTAGAGATGTCGCATGGTGTTGATTTCAGGCCTCCCAGGTATTTCAGATTGAGACTTGGGGATGGTATCATTTTAGAGTCATAGGAGAGGATAGTGAGAATTTGGCACAATGGTTCCATAGTTGTGATTAGAGTGGTGCAACATCGGCATGGTGGGTCCTCTCTAAGATGGATGTGGGATCTTAGGATCTTTTTTTTTATGTGGATTGGTCTATTATTTATGGATTTGTGGTGGTATTTCTTGAGGACAAGTAATATTTGGGAAGGGAGGACTGTAATGTTCCCTTTTTAGCCCTATGCTTTTCAGTAGTCAGTAGCCTATTTCTGAAGGCTTGTAGGCTAGTCAGAGGAAGAATTAGAGTTTCCTATTTTCTAGGAGGTATCTTTCTAAGTTTTCAGGGGTGGTTGCAGGATTTTGCAAGTATGTTTTCTAGGTCTTTTTGGGTTTTCAGAGAGGTGTCACATGAATTTTCATTAGTGACTATTTATGGACTTACCATTTTTAGTAAGTTACGACGACTACCCAAAATGTGCTCAAACAGTGTTTGGAGTCACTATTTTTAGCAATATGCTATTTTTAGTAAGTGTTATTTCTGGCATTGTAGTTTGGTAGCAATTCAACACTTGGCTTCTACTTCTAGCAATGAGGCATTTCAGTTTTGGTAGTGGTTTCTCCAACGTTCTTGGAGTTTAAAAAATGAAAGTTTAGTAACTTAAGTTATATTATTTTCTAATGTTGCTTTTTGGCTCCCATGCCTAGGCTTATGAATTAAGTTGTTTTAAAAGGTGGACTCATGAGTTGGATGCTCTTTTTGGAGACTTTGCAAATTTAAATGATTTTTATGCCAAGGATAAAGTGGATGCCATATTTGACAAGATAAAGGGATTTTAATAAATAATATAATATTCCTCATTTGGGCATCCCTTTTTGGAGGGAAAATCAAATTCAAACTTCTAGTTTTTGACCTTATAAATAAGCCTCTCCCTCTCATTTGTTTATCTCATTTTTTATCATAACGAAGTGCTACTAAAATCATTTCATACTCTTGCTTCGAGGTTGGTACACCTCCTAGCTCTTCATTAGTTTTGAGTTTGGAAGATAACTCCTAGCTGAATATTGGGTGCTTCTTCATTTAGAGGTTACATATCGAGCTTCAATGGTGAAAAATTTCTTGTTTGCTTCAATTTTGAGTAGCTTTGATGTTTTCTAGTAATTATTTTAGTGTTTTCTCTTGTTGTTGGTGTTTTTTGGAAGTGTTCAAAACAGACCTAGCTGACCCACATTTTAACTTGCATCATTTTGAGGAGTTGAGATATTTTTGTGGGTATTGTTGCTGATTTTTCCTCTCATTGGAGTGCCCCTTTCTCTAGTTTTGGTGATTTTTAGATGATAATTTGATTTTTGGCATGAGGTTGACCAGCTAGGGAGGTCGTACCATTTACAACAGGTACATTAGGATGCGTTCTTGAGTTTTTTGAGCTTTTTTGTGGAATTTGTTTGCTAGGACTTGGATTCCCAACTCTTAGAAACCATTTGCAACTGATTTGAGGTGATTCATAGGTGTGGTTAGAGAGTTATGAGCATTTGACAGTGTGCGGGTTAATGTATCAGGTTTGTTATTCAGAAAATTGGATTGTTGCCCCTTCATATCAGATCTATTATATTCTTAGTATTTGCTTGTTTTATGTTGCCTTATGGTTCATCGAAGCAATGATTGATTTATATTGTAATAAGCTTTCATTTGAGTAGCTCATGACATATTTTCCATGTATTTGATGATCATTGTAATGTTGATTTGGTAGTACCAATCAACCTTCTACTTAGTTTTATTGTACTTCACTCCCATTGAATAGGTGGTCGAGTTGCTTTACTTTTCTTGTTACTTGTTGAAAAGTGGAAGTGGCTGGCTATGCCGCCAAGTTCATTTATTTACTTTACATTTTTGTAGCCTGTTGAAAAGTGGAAGTGGTTGGCTATGCCACCAAGTATTTCCTTTTCTATTGGATGGCTTGCTGCCAATAGTTTACTTGTACTTCCAGCATTGAAATTATATTCAAATCCCCTTGCATCGTATGCTCTCACCTTGCCCATTTCGAAGATCTAGGTGATCAGAAAGTGAAGGGTTTCTTTTAGTTTGTTGATTATTACATTGGGCTAACACTAATAGGTGAAAGTTTATGTGAGAAAATTTGAAAAAAACTAAGGGAGATATTTCATGTTGTTATCTGGTGTATAATCCTACATAGTCTAAACATTGTTATTGTGTTGTTCATCTATTACTCCAAGGTTCCAAAAAATGTAAACTAGTTCATAATATATTATAATGCTTAAATTAATTCAAAGAAGAGCGTCACCATTATCTTACGTAGAATTGAGAAGAGAAAAATAATCAAATTTTAATGAAAGCAATATTGAGAATAGTATACTAAAAATAAAAGCACAAAAGAAAGCTTTGAATGTACTTAAAATTTGTTTGAATTAAATAAAAATATGATAATTAGATGTAAATATGTGATCATTAGATTTTGTAGGCAGTGTTGTTTCTTGTAAGTTAAATGAGATGGCTATTTTATTGAGCATTACATTTAGTAAAAGTCTCTTCATTACAAGTTAATGAGGATAGGTTTAAATGACTTATATTTCCTTGTAAAATATTTTTTGTTGATTCAAAGCTATCTACTTGTATTTTTTTGTCTTGTGTTATTCTATAGAATATTAGGTTCGGTATATATAAGAGAGTAAAATTATATACAACCTTACAAAGTAATAAGTGTTAGGTCTTCACATGTATAAAAGAGATGAATCCATATGCAATTATATATAATTTTGGGCCTTTTTAGGTATAAAAGGATAAGGCATTGTAATATTCATTAAATATTGGGTATTAAGCTTTCATTTATGATATAGAAATTTGATAATTTGACATTTTTCATTGAATTTTATTTACCTTTGACTATTGAAACAAATGATGTTTTAAAATAACTTGTCAAACTAGTTTCTTACTCAAATTATGAGCTCAAAAAATGATAGTTTGTAGTCATAATAGATTTAGGCAAGCCACTAGCTACTTAAGAGTTCATAATAAGTTATAAACATCTAAACCATAAAATGGTATATGTTACAATTTTTTGTCATATATTTATAACTAGCAAGGGAGTAAAAAATATATTTGATAACTATTTAATATTATATGTTCATATAGTGGATACTTAATATGTTCAAAATTGATTTTAAAATATATTTATATTTTTATATAAATATTAATTGTAGTATATTACAATTCCACAAAAATTCATTATCTAAAATTGTATAAAATCCAAAAAGTAAATACAAATTTGTCTATAACTTAATTTAGAACAAAACAATTATTTAAAATAGAATAATTGATTTCAAGTGTTAGAAGAAAAATAAGATCATCTAATATATATTATTAAAATTTGTATCAAAATTCTTAGCTTTACAATCACATTCTCCAAAAACATTATTATCAAATAATAAAGAATCAAAAACTAACAAAGATGAATCCAAAGTTTTCTTCCAAAAAAATACTTAAGAACAAAAGTGTAGAAATCTATTTTCTATAGCAAAATTTAGAGGAATCCTTCCAACCTGATGAATTGATTTCTCTTTGGAGAATCCTTAAATTAATGTCAAGTAGATCAAAGTCTCCTTGAGAGAAAATTCTCTGAATAATTTGTACAACATAACAAATGTTTAAGATTTGGATAATTCAAATGATAAATTGGATTGCTAGGATGTTTCTAATAAAAATACAAACAATATGATTAGATTTTGGTGTCCATTTTAATTAAAATTAACATCAATACATCAAAAGAAAATATAAGCATACAATATGTCTTATAAATTGAATATAAACTACAATAACCAAACATTTAAAATAAAACCAAAAAAATGATCAATATAAGGGTAGAGTATGTATCTTGACAAACTTGGTTCAACAGATGATGCAAACAAGGGATCTGAATTTTTTTTTACAAGAGCAGCAAATTGGATTTTTAAAATCCAAACAGTTGCATTGTGATACTACAAATGAGGAGTGGAATAGTCTATGACGTACTATATTTGGATTGAATTCAACTTCTAGCCAAAGATTTTAAGTTCTTTTTCTTAAATATTATAGACAACGTGGCAAGTTTCAAAAGATAAATTCTACAGATTTTTGAAGTATTAGCTTCCTAAAAATTGTTAGTGATGATCTTCAAATTGGAGGATACCTCATTCTGAAGGAAACTCAAGTACTAATCAATGTGTGGAGTAGAGCAATATCATAATCTATTTTTGGTTATTTTGATGATTCAATTAAATTAGTAAATACCTGGAAAAAGAATCATCATTGGATAAAGTTTATTATGATTATCCAGTTGAAGCCTTTCAATCAATACACTTGAAGATTTCCATGTACACCATGATCTTCCATCCAACCTTTCTTGTTGGGTAGTCGTATCTAATTGGAAATAGTTGCCTGAAAATTACTTGCTTATCATAGGTGGAAAATTAAACAATGTATTAATATTTATATCCTTTAAAAGGACAAAGGAACTAGAATTTCAAGAATATACAACAAGAACACTTTGCAAAATAGCTTTCCCAATTTTGACAAAAAATAGTATAGTTTCAACATTCTTTTGAGAAGTCTTGAATTGATTTGGTAGCTTAATTTCAAAGACATATTATGTGCAAGATTCCCCTCAATCCAAACTCCTTCAAAATTTTATATAGCTTATAAAAGACTTCCATGACATATCTCTTATTGCAAAAAATTCAAATAAGGACTAAAAGATGTATTCCTAACTGTCATAAAAAAAGTTGACTGACCCAACCTATTTCCTGTAACTATTTTCAATGCTATTGATCACTAAGAAAGATTTGTCTCAAGTGAAGGAATAAACTTGTTTGTCATAAATCCCTCTAATAGATATATCTCAACCATCTTATGAACTAATTCTCATGGGTTGTGTAACGCCCTACCACGTAACCCTAGAGGATGACGCAAACACAACAAAAGTGTAACAATTTTTTTTTTTAAAGTGTAATTAATAACAAGTAAAGTGAACTACACTTAAGCATACATCATCTAAGGTACGCGACAACACTTACATTCGAATCCCATAATATACAAAAGTAAACTATTCCATAGCATATAAATAATACTCATGAAATAAACAACATACATCCAAAGCATTAAACTCATCTCATTAGATACAAAGTACATTAAAGAATCATCCAAAGATTGCATTCATTCCATAAAGCAGTTACAAGACTCATTTCCAAAATGAGGAAGATCATACAATAATGTTACAATAACAATGATACAAGAATCCTCCTCGAATACAAATGAGTAGTACATATACATAAGTATCCAACTAATACAAAAGAACATAAGAAATAGTACAAAGCAACTGATACACATGAGCTCTCCAATCTGGAAGATCCCGCCATCATGAACATGAAATGGGAACCCAACAGTGTAAGGTGCACGTTCCACCCAACCAAGTGGTACCCCAAGGCCCACCCCCCATGCTAGGAGATAGTAAAAGGGCTTCCTAGGCAAAACCAACAATCTATAGACACTGGCAACACACAATACTATACCATACAAGAACAATACATACATAAAGGTTACATTGCTTCCAGAGTAAAATAATCAAGTGTATCAACTGCATAATACATACTGTTGTCATAGGAGGAGTGTCATCACAAAGCTGCATGGGTTACCCTGGCAGATCTTCCTAGGCCTCGACCCCCATCTTGGGTTACCCTGGTAGCCTCTCACGACCCTCGGCCCCACATGCAAACTAATGCGGAATTGAATATCTTTCAAAGGGACAAGATAATGATCTTGCCATTCCAGGCCTTCCCGTCTCATCCCAAGTCTAAACAAGCCCTTGAGCCCATGAGCGAGACACAATTAACAAGTTATATGTTTTAAGCTACCCTTTCCCCTAATACAATTATTTAATTTCCACTGAAATAACTAACTCTCACATGAGTTACCCTGGCACCACTTTGTGCATCAGCCCCCAGTGAGAGCCACTCCCCTACTAACAACACAAGGATCTAATCCAAAACCAAGGGTAAATACAGTGCACACAATGGATATTAAATCCCAATCCAAAATATAAGAGGCATCACATCCCGTTCGTAATAATTGGGTGTTTAACTGAAACTCAGCCAAGTGCACTACCCAAGGGAAATCAAAGGGCTGAACCATAAATCACAACTCCCTCATAAAATAACATCATCTGAAAGACTTACATACACAACTAACCAATTTCCCCAACTTACGAGAACAAAAGAAATCATAATTTAATAGGCAATTCAAGCAGGAAATTAAAAAAAAACCTATCATTAGGATTTCATAAATCCAATTTCCATTTTAAGAAAATACAGTAACACATTGCCCAAATAAACTAGCTTATTACAATTTCACTTACAGAGAATAAAGAAATTAAATCTATTTGCTTATTTCAATTTCTCAATTACATTTTAATAAAAACCAATTTATTTTTTTTAAAAAACATTTTATTTTAAAATCATCTACTTTTGCATTTAATGCATCTATTATAACAAAATATACATTTAAATATATATATATATATATTATATAAGCAAAGTTAATAACTCAATTATCCTTCCCTGCTGTGCGGCTATTATCTTCTCTAAGAACTCTCCACAGAAAGCTAGTTGACCTTCAAATACCATTGACCTAGTTTAAATGCCTATTCAAAACCACAATCTAATGACAAAAGATAGTGGTTCGATCTAGAGTCAGCAATGAATTCAATCTGTTAGTTCACACTAGCTGCACGCCATTATAGGCATGGCAGAACAACAGAGAACAACATTAATTTTCACTCAAAGTGCAAATTGAAAACTCATTCATAATTCGACTGACAGGGAGATAATTCAATGGTTGAAGGATAACATAATTACCTCAATGTGAATCACTAAACTTCAATGAGAGAGAGTCGGTAAATATAGGATTCAGAGTTGAGTGATAGATCAATCATTCACTAAAGTTATTAATTATCATGCAGCCAAACTAATAACAAATAGTCGCCTCTCAAAACAATACTTATAACATCATTTCCCAGTTATAGAGAAAATCCTACTCTTTCTGACTTCACAAGACAAAATTCTCCCAACTCAATAACACCAGACTTATTTGGACAGTAAAGTTCGATGCCCACAACACAACTTGATTCTCGAGCTGATTAGATGGTCAATGAAGAAGGCTCTACAATTTTGAGTAACAACTTATTGAACTAAATCAACTGGGCGGCGAACTCTAAACCTACTATCATGCATGAATTAAAAAGTTTTATTTGTTATCATCAATGCAAATCAGACACTATTCAATGAAAGAGTCTGTAAATTTCAGGAAATAAAAACTATTTTAAATCTCTATAGAAACACCCCCATACGCCTATCATAAGTTAAGGCTTCGGTCTAGAAACAAACAAGACTTCTCCTGCTAGTTTTTCTATTATGAAATATGCACAATACTCTACAAGAATCAAGGTAAAGAGGCGTTACCACCAAGTGCAGGAGAATTTACAATAACTTAAAAATATATATATTTTATACAATGAGACTCATACGACATTCACAAACCAAATCAAACGAGATTTTCCACAAATTGATAGGAAGATTTTAAATCCATTCCTACAGAGATTTTCCAAATCTTCTATTGTTTCCCTCTTGGATTTCTATTGTTTAAAAACAATTTCCTATAGAGGTTCTAAAGCTTTTACAACAATTTTCCAAACATGAAAATCTTTCAAATTTTCAACATATATTAAAGCTTCTAAACAAATATAATATTCTTCTTGTATAGGCAATCTTTCCAATTTGCATATAAATAATAACAATTAAGGAACCTATTTCTAGATGCTTGAGGAAAAGATGTTTGAAGTAGAGCTTCGCCTTTAGATTCCAATTTACCAAAGTTTCTTCCAAATTATCCACTTTTCCAGAAAGATGAAAATAAAACCAGAGCCAAAATTTCTCGAGAACTTCTTCCCCAATTTTTTTTCAACCTCTTTTTTTTTTCTTTAAAAATAAAATAAAAAATTCTCATTGTCGTGAAGTAGCCTCTTTCCTCTTTTAGTTAATGCAAATATTCTCTCCGAGAATTAATTCCCAACAACATTGTTTAATTTTTCTAACACTTGTCACAAATAAAATATCTTTTCAACCAAATCACAGATATTTCCTCTAAGATAATTACAAGATATTTATGCATTTAATAATTCATAATTCACATATTAATTTCTAATTAATTTAATCACTTTATAAAATAAATTTAATCTCAAAGATTAAATCACTTTACAAAATAAAATAAAATAAATTAATTAAATCAAATATAAAGCTTCTAACAACATTAATCAAGATTAATTAAATAATCACTTAAAAACATTTTAAGCATTAATTTCCCATAGAACATACCTTGCAAAATAAATAAATGGCAAGGCAAACGGGGACAACATGACAACTCAGCAAAATCAAACAAAGACCGACGAAACACTGTGACTAGGGTTGTGGTTTGACAAGGAAATCTAGTTACTATCTCCCAATCAACTATTTCATTGGGAAATAGACATGCTCAAACCTGTGAATCTAGGTGGAGTCGATGTCTTGTACTTGCAATCCTACAATCAAAACATATGTCGTACATATATATAAATCATGAATCAAACACACCGTGAAGAGAAAATCGTGGAATCACAGGGCGCTCGCAAGCGAGTGATGCAATTCCGTTCCCTTCACCAATACAAAGTCACATAAAAAATGATGAAAATTAAAACATTAATTAACCACAGATGATCATATATCAATATCAACTCAAATAATCAACTATGTTAACCAAAAAGCATGTCATAAACAATAATCATCCATAAAGTGTACCATCATATCACAATATAAAAACCATCATCGCTCCAATGTCAGCGATCAAATAACAACAACATAGTATCACTGTCTATCAAAGTAAAAACACTGTCTAAAAATATAAGCAAATCAGAGGGGTGCTACAGGTTTCCAATTCTTGAGGCATGGAAAACAATATGTCTAGTCATAAATGATATATTTAATAACAAGAAATAAGCAACACTAATGTATGGACAAAATTAACCAAACATATAAAAATATTTTCATTGATGAATGGAAGCAATATTATAAATCAATTGTAAATGTATATTTGAATAAGCATTCTATAAAAAATAATTAAGGTAGGAAGGACTAGTTGTTATAAATAAATGCAACTGCATTTGACAAGTATGTTAGATGTAAAATAAATAGATAACCTAATTAGACCAAAATAGAGAATCCTAGATTCTATAGATGGAATTGGAATAGTACGGGGTAGTGAATTATATATATATTTTTATAGATTTTCAATTGCATAATTATACTGGTAAACATTAACAAACATTCTAAACAACTAAAATTTAAATAAATTAAAGTCATAAACATTATCAAACATTTTCAACAACTGAAATGCAAATAAAATTAACATTCATGACATTAAACATAAAAATTTGAACATTAATCATTGAAGATTGGAATCAAAAATTGAGTGGAATGTTGAAAGATGTCCCTATTTATGCCCCCTAAAATAAGAAATGACTCTACAATTGCAAACAAATTATGGAAAAAATGCAAAATATAATTAGGATGTCCCCTTAGCATTCCCAAGTATGTGAATACAAAAAAAATCTAAGGGATTCATGAGACTAGCATAGGGCAGGGGTCACGATCCCATTCACCTGCATTACACAAAAAAAAAAAAAAAACAAATAGTTGAAACTCAAATAAAATTAACATTCATGGTACTGATTAGTATCTATTTTTAATATTTTGTTCCCATAAATTGTATGGTACTGATTAGTATCTATTTTTACGTTTTGAAATACTTGAAAACCATGTATAGGTTATGTCTGATAGAATTCACCATAAAAAATAATGTCTGAGCCACCAAAATATTTAGTAGGTGTTTGCATTATGTCAAAATATTTTATCTATGTAGCGTAATAGTCTTGCTCCTTGTGATGTATTCTGAGAGAATGATATTTGTTGTATTTCCTTTGGATCTTTGGTTGGTGATACTCTTGTGAGAAGCTTTCTCTACAAGTATATTATAATCTTCATGATTTTTGAATAATATATTGGGCAGCTTTTGGAGAGTGGAGTTTTCCTCCTGAAAGAGTTTTCTCCACAAATTACTATGTTGTGGTATGCATGATATTTATGTTTACTTTTGTTTAAGTTTATGTAACTGTTGTAAAGATCTATAAAGTTTTTCATTATCCTCCTCTCAAGATTAGTGTAGGAAGTTATTTTTCTACCTAAAATTCCTTACAAATAGGACCTATTAGGTGAACCAGTTAGATAAAACACCCTATTCCCATGAGCAGGCCTAACAAAGCTTAAAGTTGAAGAATGCATCACTCATCTTAGCAAATCGATCTATTATTATCCTTGCTTGATCATAAGTTATAAATATTTTTCCCTAATTTTAACACCCCTAATCCTTAGGAAAGTAATTTCTTTAGGGATTTGGGAGACTACAAGCATAAGCACCAAAACACATGCTTGGATGTTGAGACTTTGACATAAGCCACAATTAAGAAGCTACCATAATTGCTCCATCCTTGATAAATAATGTTATTTCATCCATTAACTATGATTGTTCAACATAATAGGTCAAAAAAATGAATCTCATGCGTAAAAAAGGACAAGGTTTCTTGGTTGTTGGTTTTGTTCTATGTTAGATCTTGTTGTTATCTTTGGGCCTAGTGACTCACCCATGGCAGGATCTAGAGGAAGCTTGGATGGTCGCTTTCCTCTTTATTTAAATATTTTGTTTGGTTTGATGAGGCCATAACCTCTACTCATGAAAATGGTGTAATATTTCTCATGTGGACTTTATGCATGATGCTAAATCTAAACAAAGAGTAGATAAATGACCTCAATCTAATTAAGCCTACAAAAAGGTGACGATCAACCCATTTTTGTCAACAATTTAGAATTTATTGTTGATGATGTGTTTTAAATTTTTAGATACTCCTATGATTTATAAACTACTAGGTATTAAATTCATGATGTCTTTCTTAGAAAATTTTCCTTGGCGTACCTAAAAACATGAGTGAGATATGGAGTTTATACTAGAAAAAAATAATTTCTTGTTTATTGTGTTTCAATAATGGTTGATCAAAATATAGCCCTTGAGGGAGGTCCATGTTTTCACAATCAAGTTGGTTCATTTATTAAACCTTAACATGTGGGATTTGATCATATGAAGGAGCTCCTATCTAAGATTCCAATACGAGTTTCTCTTTTTTTCCCACCCATAGAATTCTAGAGACTTTACATTATACAATCTAATATGGTAGTCCTTAGGAAACCATTGGTCCCTTCCCATCACATTCTTGAAACAAAGGTAATAATATGTGTCCATATCTTTATTGAAATTGATCAAACTAATCATTTTCTTGATTCTTCAGAGGTTAAATTAAGAAACATTATGAAGCTTATCCTTTTAGATGTTGTGTTTGTCATTATGGGCATATTTAGAAAATTTTATCATAAAAACCCTTAGATTCCCTTAATTTCCCTCCATAGATATCTATAGCTCAAGTTAATACAAAAAAAAAGCCCTAGCCCATGCCAAAGGGATTGACTCAAATGGATTTATACTTGTGAAGTATTAAAATAAAGTAAGGAATGTGATGCATTAGGAAAAATATCTACCGAGGTGAAATTTTAATATTAATATATTTTATTTTCTTGAGAATTTTGAGGAACTTGGTCCTACATTAATTGAGAAGCCTTCAACTAATTAAGTTTTGGATCTCCCTAATTCTATATGTAAGGAAGGAAGGTGTGTGAAAATAGCTTCCTATGTTAATCTTGAAGTGATCTATGTATAGAAAAAGTTAACATTTAATCCAAAATTATTACAAAAATTAGAGAAACAAAATATTATACAAATAAACAATTATAACATGACATAGTGCTTTATGTCGAGAAAACCCTTTTGGGAGAAAAACCCCACACTTCAAAAGCTACATAATATGATCAAATTTGAAAGGAGATTACAACACACTTGTAATGTAATTGTTTATAAGAGTACTTTACAAATGATATACTATAATTTTGGTAGTATTCCAACAACACTTGTGTACCTAGAAATTTACATAAAACCACTTCCTCAAGTACCAATTTATAGACAAATGAACAAGTTAGAAACCAAAAATGGATTTCAAAACCATATTACAAAACCCCTAAAATATGGCACCCAACTTGGGCATAATTTTTAACACCATGAATAAATATTTCTAGCAACTTTCTAAAATGTTAGATCAATAATTCATCTGTAGCCTCCAATTTGACCCATCTAACATGGGTGCAAATTTTTTCATAATTTCCTATCTCAAAATAGGTGCCATATGAAAGATAATAATTCCTATCATAGTTGGTCAAGATTCTCAACATTCTCCCATTCTTTTAATACCTTGAAATAACTTGGGGGTAACATGTCATCATGGAACCAACTATTAGGGGCTAATAGGCCCATAAGTTCCAATCACCATTTGAACTTATATTTGCTCATGTTGGTCAATGCTTTACAACATTCATTAAAGTTTCTACCTTTTCTAGATTCAAACTACCATTAGCAACCATATATCTTACAAAATAATGGTGGACATTTTCATGCTTGGTCCTAATATGAAAATTTAGGTTCTTTGCTAGGCAGATCAGACTCTGATTGTCACAATCAATTATAACTACTCCCTAGTTTAATCTAATATATAAGCATATCCTCTTAATATAAATGCCTTCTTAATAGGTATGAATTACCACCATATACTCTACCTTTGTAGTGGACAAAGAAACAAACCACCATCGTTTCTTACTCATCTAACTTATACCACCACTAAATAAAGTAAAATCATATACACTAATAGATCTTCTATTATCACACTTACCTACCTAATCTAAATCCACATAACCACAAATATCTAGGGAAGTCATGTCTCCTATACCATGAAAAAAAAAGTAATATTTTGAGGTTCCCTATAAATATTTGAAGACTCTTTTAACTACCTCCCAATGAATTCTTTCAAGACTATAAATTTATTGGCTAAGTACTCCCACTACTTGGGAAATGTATGGTCTAGTATGGACCATAACATACATTAAGCTTCCAACTACACTTTGGTAAGGCTCTCTACTTGTGTCTTCCATCTCTGAAGGATATTTAGGACAATACCTAACAGATAAATTCATTCCCACTATAATAGAAACACACAATTATATGTAATCCTACATGTTATACTTATATTAAATTTAATTAACATACTCTAGCCAAGCCATTGTTTTTTATCTCTCTCTTTTGATTTCCATCCAAAGAATGTGCTTATTTACACCAAGATATTTCACTTAATTTGCTAAGAATTAAAAATTTAATTTTGAAATCAAATTTTCCCTTTGCCAATAAATAACATATCTTTTTTTTGATAAGTCAAAATGGCACCAAGGGGGCCATACCCAAATACATCATTAACAGGTTCGAGATTTACATTCATACACAGAGTGAAAAAAAACCCAAAATGAGGCTATCATTCCATCCTCGCCCATGCTTCACCATCGTCCTTTCATTCTTCTTCAACATTTATGGCTTCCTCCTCACTTTCCTCAACCATGATTGGTGTTGTTGGTAGAGCCAACACCCCTAGACCCACAATCAATTGGAAGAAACTATTTAACTCCTTTAGCATTTCCATGTGGCCCCTAACCATTTTCATCTTGGAATCTATGTTCTCCCCTATGCTCCAGACGATGAAGGGTATCCAAGGGTCGTTGTAGTTCATCATTAGTGTTGGCCACACCCCAATTGTCAGGTTTAGTCCCCACCCCAACACTGACCACTCTAGAATTTTCTCCATCCCTACTCTCCAATGCACCTTCACCATTTGTTGAATTAGCCACTTTTCCACCTCCCAATCTTCCCTTGCCTACAACAACCATGTAAGGAACATAGATACACATCACTATTCACCCTATATTTGTAGTGTACAACCAGGAAGTGGATTCCTAGAATGCCTTTCACCACCTCCATGGTCTCAATATCACTTATATTAAAAACTTTCCTTAGTCGTTGGTTTGAGACCCAAACCTTGAATGCCATTTTCTTGTCTTTGGCCTCCAAGAAGATTATCGTGTCCATATTTCTCACTCCACATCGATGATCCCATCATAGCTTACAATTTAAGCTTCTTCATCATTATCCATTCCTTACATTAATCAATCTGACATACATTTAATTTTTCCATTCTCATCAACTTCACTCTATTATCCTTCGTACATGTGAGATCTACACTCAATCTTCCTCGCCTTGATTTTGAATATCACCACTCATTTCAATGGCCCACTTTGACAATCTATTAGCCTCCATGTTTCCTTTTCAATAAATATGGGAGAGCTTAAAGTCATCTAGGAGGTTAATTTCCTCCCAAATTCATCTTATGATGCTTTAGATTTTCCAATCGGGTGTCTCTTTTATTGGATGGCATTGATGATGAATAGAGATCCCCCTTCTAGGTGCAATCTATGAAATCCCATCCTCCTACACATTTCGACCCCTAGCCAAGCCGCTTGTACCTCTGCCTCATTATTTATCCTAGTCGGTAGTGTTCTTTCTTCCTCCACCAATTTTCTCCCAAAATGATCATAAAGGATGCATCTTTCTCCTAATAGCCCTAGGTTACCCCTAGATGCCCCATCAAAATTCTCTTTCACCCACCCTTCATCCAGTGGTTGCCACTTCACATCTTTCCTCAGATTAACGAGAGGATCAACCCTAGGCTTCCCATAAATGGTGGGATAAATAACATGTCACCAACATAAGGTAATAACCAAAAAATGGTCATAATCAAATTTAAAATAAACACAATGCTCAAATTTAGAATACTCAAAACAAAAAATCAAGACATATGCATCAAAATTTTGGTACCACATCCTAGGAATTTGTTTTAATCCATACAAGGATTCATTTAGTTTACAAATCAAAATATAATTTAACCTTGAACCATGTAGTGCTATGGATATGTTATATAAACACCATCCTTTAAATTACCATGAAGGAATGTGTAACATACCGAATATTTACCCATCAGTTTTCACCTTAGTTTTAACTCAGAATGTGAATAACTCAAGTTTCCAAAAATAGGGAAATGATTTTTTTCCTTTTGAATAACATGATTTCAAATTGCATAAATAATTTCCACATGACATTGCATAAATGATATAACTCTACATAATTCCAAATAGATGGTTCTCATTTTTTCAATTACATATTATAATTGATACATGATCATGTTCATATACAAATTCATAACTTACAAGAGTTCAAGGTTGAGGTGTCCACCTATGGATCACACTTCTTCTATTTTGCAAGACTTAGAAGCCACCTAAAAGAGGGAGAGCATCACCCAATTGTTTTTCCTCCAACCACAGACATAAGCGGTGTCCCACACATCTTCCTATCTGGTAAGATGGTCCTACCCTTCAATGAAGAGTTTGGTATGAAAACCACAAATAATATACATCTGAGTATTTGGTGTTGTATCCTACATATATAGTATGACCATACAATGTATAGCCTCCAACTATGCATGAATCTATTGACTAATATGCAATATTGGACCATAGTGAACCGACTAAGTGTAAGAAGTGGCTTTTATGCCTACTTTGGCTAGAGATTTCATATATATAATAAATCCATTTTCTATGAAGCGGTGTCATATTTTCACTCACCCTTACTCGACTTGAGAACTCTACTGACCTGAGTGAACTCTTCTCTTGGTTTTAACAATCATAAACAATTTTTCATTTAAAAGTGTTGACACACTAATATCAATTTAATAGAACAAATAGGTTTAACACAATCTCTTGAATACCCAGTTACATACTTGTAACACTATGGGTCTGGCTACTGCCTCTTTTCAAGTTCTTTATTTTTTAATCATGTAAGTAAATAATCTCTTACTTAATACACAATTAGTTAAATACTGATGAATCCATATCACCGACTAGACACAATTGATCTCAAACTAAAGCATTGTCAATATATTGATATGAATAATAATTCAAATTTAATCCTGATTCAAGAAGATTACTTCTTTGTATTAATTTTCAAACTCTTTGTTGTCATATCTAGTATGGCTCCATCCTTCTAGGATTCCATAACCAATCTAGTTATCCTTGACATTAAATAACATATAAAATATTATGTTCATAGTAATATCCAATAATAGTAAGTCAACATAATAAGCTATTTATCTTCTAGTAAATTCACCTAAGAACCTTTCAACTAACCTAAGAACGTTTGTATGTTCATAAACAATCATATACCCCTTTCCCTCAATATGACACATATATTCACATGTTTAAGATGTATGATAAGTCAATATCCAATTTGGAGATCATTTTCTACTTGAGAGGAGTTTGTGCTTCTACACCCTAAAACCTCCTCACATTACGACTTTGGTTTGCTAAGATGTAAATTCCTCTTCTTTAAGATTAGAATATCGTGAATAGGTTTTAATAGAGTCTAGGTCAAATATATAAGATAATTTCAATCAAAAGACAATGAGGATGAATTTATTTATTCTAACTCTCTTGTTGAAAAATGATATAAACTCTTATTCAAGAGTATACCCTAACCCTAGGGAATAACTAATCTCCCACTTTCAAGGGTTATAAGCAATTGGGAACATAAGTTCTCCACCCATGGTTAAACTTCCACCTTAGGTGTTCATAACATCATACCCTAGATAATGATGGCATACATAGGTAGTTGAAATATTACTTCATTCAATAGATAGTAAAGGAAAACATATTTTATTATAATTTAAATCATTCCATTGCAAGCATAGCTCAATCGACGATGTAGATATGATATTGTATTTTAGAATATTATCACATTGTTCTAAAGTAACTTCGCTTTTGTGTAATAATCAAGCAATATACTCAAAATAATTATTTATCATACTCTATAGATTCCCTAATCCAACTTATAAATAATCTAGCTACCAACATAAGATTTCATAACTGTATAATAGCAACAAAATTCCTACCAAGATAGCACAACCATTTCCAAACAACACTCAACTTAGCTTCAACATATAAAGGAGAAAAAGAAGTAGATATATCAAGCATGCTTGGAAAATATAGCTCCCAACAAAAATTTTGCAACTCTTTTCTCAATGCAAATGGCTCTATTTGTTGCTCCTATGATCTCAACTCCTCAATCAACTTCTCCTCACTCAAAAAAAAAAATCTCAAAGCTCTCAAATCTCACTACAATGATTGGTGTAGGAGCATTCAAGTCCACACACAATCAACATCACCAAAAAAAAATAGTTTTAATTTTTAGTTTTGGCTCGTTTTGGTTCTCTGATGGCAGGAAAATTCATATGTGAATTTGAAAGTGGCAAATACATTCAATGAGAAACTATCAAATCACATTAACTCCACAAGCACCGGTGAAGTTTGTAAAAGATTAGGAAATCATTGAGGAGGAATTTTATGAGGTTCTATGGTTGTCACCTTATCTCAAAGTAATATGGTTTTGGAATTCATATTTTTGATTGATTGAGAAAAAATAATTTAATTAGATGCAATACCAAATATATAATATGTAAGGGATCTGAAAGATGAATAGACAAGTATTTGGCAAAGGAGAGGCAACAATTAAAAAAAATAAAATGAAAGAATATATAAAATCTTGTGGAGATAAATGAATGGTTATGGAAGTTAAAGAGGCGTAGAGGAATACCAAGTAAATTAGAGGCAATCAAATATCAAAACATTTAGCACCAAGAAGAGAGAGATTGGCAAGCTGTGTAGAGATTAGCAGAAGGTTGTGCTTGAAAGAAGAAATATCATGCAGCCTAGGACGTAAAAGAAAATTTTGAGGAGAGTTAGTTCCCATGTAATTAGAAGATGAAGGTTTTAAAAAAAATAAAAATTAAAGCATGAGAAAGGGGGTTGCGTGCAGATTTGAGGAGGATCACCCAAAAAGGAGAGGAAACTGCGCTATGTGAAGATGCATAAGGGGTGCCCATGCTAAAAAAATAAATTGTATAGAATATGGAGTGACTATGAGGGTGGAATAAATATTAAATTCACAACAAACAAATATAAATAAATATAGATAAATATAAGAGGACGTGTTTATCAAAAAGGACGAGCCAATGAGAGTTGATTGGTTGTAGATTAGAAGTTTCCTATGCAAGGAATCGACGAGGAGGAATAAAAGAGTTAAGGTTGGGCACTAGTCAAAGGCACATGTATAGAAGCTATAGGTAAGAGGTGAATCGAGCTATGTGAGAAGACAAAAAAGTTTGGGCGTTAAATGTGTTTTTTGAAGATAAAGTGAGACTGGACCAACATGTAGGCAAAATGAAGGATTGGACAGAAGAGAGCATCAATGCAGTTGCCTAGAAAAGTAATTTATTTTTCATGAAATTGAAATGAATAAAGTAATTTTATTTTTTTTTCAAATTAGGGCATCTCGTTATGCAATTGTAATTGATTAAAATTGACAGAAGTAATTGTCAATTTTGGAGATAATTGTTTGTGAAGTCTAGTGTAATATGAGTTTTGTGAAATTGGATATTAAATTTGGTTGAGAGTGTTGTTCTCTTCATAATATGGTATCAAAGTCAGTGGTCTTGAGCATGTTGTCAGATTGTCGAATGAGAGGTAGTTGACACTAGGACCTGTGGGTGGAGAGGGAAGTGAGCAGAGGTTTTGGGGGCACAAGCAGATAGTCGAATGTGAGGCAGCTTGTGATGGAACTTGTGGTTAGTGGAAGCGTATTTGAGGAGCTCAAAAGTATCATTATAGGTGTGTGGAATCCTAAACGGTTGAGGGCTGGAAAGCACAAAGTTGGAAGCACAATTGAGAAGCTCAAAAGTATCATTGCAGGTGTGCAAAGTCCTAAACGGTTGAGAGAAAAAACACAAAGGAAAGTGTTGTGATAGTTTAAAAAAATGAAGTGGAATCTTCATGAGGATCGAGGTACGCTTGAAGTGTGGAGGTTGCAAGGGAGAGTGCAATGAAGACATGCTAGAGGAGGGCATGGAGAGAAGAAGAGGATGTATTTTTTGGCAAAGGAGGTCAAGCTATTTTGCAGAGGAGGTTGGGCTATCATTGATGGAGTTCGTTGGAGATTGTTGCGGTCTCAAAGGGTGATCCTATCACTCAGATCCATCTTTGTGAGCCCATGCTCACAGATTTCTTACCCGGTGTGTCTGATGTAGGAGCATCTGGGTCCATGCGCAATCGATATCACCCAAAAAAATTGTAGTTTTAATTTTTAGTTTTGGCTTGTTTTGGTTCTTTGATGGTAGGAAAATGCAAATGTGAATTTGAAAGTGGCAAAGACATTCAATGAGAAAATACCAAATCACAATAATTCCACTAGCACTGGCAAATTTTGTAAAAGCTCAGGAAATCATCGAGGAGGAATTTTATAAGGTTCTATGGTTGTCACCTTATCTCGAGGTAATATGGTGTTGGAATTTATGTTTTTGATTGATTGAGAAAAAAATAAATTAATTAGCTGCAATACCAAATATATCATATGTAAGGGATCTAGAAAATGAATAGACAACTATTCGACAATGGAGAGGAAAACAAATAAAAAGAAAAGAAAGATTATATAAAATGTTTTGGAGATAAATGAATAGTTATGGAAGTTAAAGAGGCACAGAGGAATACTAAGAAAACTAGAGGCAATTAAATACCAAAACATTTAGCACCAAGAAGAGAGAGATTGGTAGGTTATGTAGAGATTAGCAAATGGTTGTGCTTGAAAGAAGAAATATCATGCAGCCTGGGAGGTAAAATCCAATGTTGAGGAGAGTTAGCACCCATGTAATTAGAAGATGAAGGTTTTAAAAATAAATAAATAAAAGCATGAGAAAGGGGGCTGCGTGCAAATTTGAGGAGGATCACTCAAAAAGGAGAGGAAACTGGGTTGTGTGATGATGCATAGGGGTTGCCCATGTTAACAATAATTTTTTTATAGAATATGGCACGACTATGAGGTTGGAATACAAACTAAATGCACAACAAACATATATAAAAAAATGAAGATAAATATAAGAGGACGTGTTTATCAGCAAGGTCAAGCCACTGAGAGTCGATTGGTTGCAGATTAGAAGTTTTATATGTAAGGAGTTAGCGAGGAGGAATAAAAGAGTTAAGGTTGGGCACTAGTCAAAGGTACTTGTATAGAAGCTGCAGGTAAGAGGTGAATTGAGCTATGTGAAAAGACACAAAAGTTTGGGCGTTGAATGTGTTTTTTGAAGATAAAGTGAGACCAAACCAGCATGTGGGAGAAATAGAGGATTGGACAAAAGAGAGAATCAATGAAGTTGCCTGGAAAAGTAATATATTTTTCATGAAATTGAAATGAATAAAGTGATTTATTTTGTTTTCAAATTAGGGCATCTCGTTATGTAATTGTAATGAATTAAAATTGATACAAGTAATTGTCAATTTTGGAGATAATCATTCATGAAGTCTGATGTAATCTGATTTTTGTGAAATTAGATGTGAAATTTAGTTGAGAGAGGTGTTATCTTCATCAATGATGATCTCAACTCATAAAAATGAACTATACAAATGCACTCAAATGAACACAATAAAATGATCACAATAGAAATGAACCAATAAATACTAAGATGCTACTCTCTATTTATAAACAAATGGTGAGGAAACTGTTGAAATGCACAAGACAACTGAGAGGGGGGGTGAATTAGTTGTCACCAATCACATTCACAAATCTCAAACAATGATTAACTTCACATCCACTTTAATCTGTTATTAGGTATGAGCATGAAGTGAAAATAACAAAAAGCAATATCAACACAAGAAACACCAGATTTATGTGGAAAACCCAATAAGGGAAAAACCACGGTGAGGATTAACTCACAATATAAAGTAATTCCAAAATCGATTACAAAGAGGCTCATTGCCCAAGATAGGACACATTGTCCAACAGGGAGGCTCACTACCTACAGATATAGAAATATAGAAATAAGAATGCTACACAAAGAGCACTTTCTCAATGCAACAGAAGATCCACCACAACAACTTCCACACATCCGCAACCTTGGTCAGAGAATTGCAAACACCATTAGCTCATTGCCTTCAAGAGTCTAACACATTAAATTATTGTTGCCTCAATTCACTTTTGCACTATCTTGCTTCTCAAACTTGTGGCATACAATCCATAACGTCTCGACTTGTATTTATACCATCTTCAAGCTTAGAAACTTTATCCAAGGTCAGCTACACATTATTGATTTTACAAATTCAAATTAGGTCGGCAAATCAACATTCATGCGATGGAAGAGAATGCTCGAGCGGACCAAACCAACACTTAACCAAGACCCAAAACAACATCTCAGATCAATCACATGCTTCCTTAATTGATACTTATCCTTTGCATGACATGTAAACACCAGGTTGTCCAAACCTAATGAAAACACTAGGTCGTCCAAACCTAATGAAAACACCAATGAACTTTGAAGTACATGCTTATGTAACAAGAAGATAACATGCATACCACATAACACACTTCACCATACATTGGAACACATCTTAGATTCCTTTAGATTCATCTGCAACTACTACAACAACCTTCATACACAAAACACTTTCCATCAGTCCATCCGAACTATACAAACACACAAAGTAACTCTGAAACTAGTCTCCCGGAGTACCAAACCACAAACACCTTTGATAGGATACAAATAACACCATTACAATCCTTCTTCTAGATCCACAAGACCTGAAAAAAACTAGCAGATGACTACAAAATAGATACACTACTCCTAGTCCACAAACAACTCTACCAGACCAATTCACAAACCAGTGAACACAAATTTCACTCTTCATCAAACCGGAAGCTATAATCCAAGATATATAACCCAAGGATTCCCAAAAACAACACTTTAGATCCGAACAAGCATAGGATCAACACAGAAGAAATGTGGAGCACATACCGAAGCACATTTTGAACACACACTCAACTCTTTCTTCACTATTTATTAATTTTCTCAAAAGCACTTGGTAACTCATCATATCAGCACACTTTCAACACCATAAAGATAGCTCCATGTACTCACAACATCTCAATAGTATCTCAACTATACATGCACATCCTGCACTCACTTGATTCCTTTCTTTGCAACAACCTTTATTGTGTTGACATCAATGACAACATTAATGACAACACCACCAAACTCATTTGTACTTGCAAAAAAAATAATTGCTACATAAAAGCTACATGATTCACCACCTTTCTCAATCATTGCCACCTCTCTAAGCTTCTTTCCATCTATGGAAGTTAGCTGGGAAAATTTCTAGTTGAAACTAAGAACTCAAAACCAATTATATAACCTTGCAAGTCAACTAAGCAAGTTGGGTATTGTTTTTCTTCATTGCTGGTTGTCTAAAGTTTGCAAAAAAAGTCAAATACTTGACACATACAAAGTCCAAAATGAAACCAGTTTAAAAATATTTGGCTAAGTCATGCAATTTAGTTGGACACTTGTACTTTTTACCAAGTAAAACTTGATTTTATCTTGCCTTTTAATGTGGCACTTTTGGTCCACTATTCATTGCAATTCCCATGCCTAAAGTTTGCGGCTTTAGTGGATTTCATAACAACCTCGTAATGTTATTAATACTCATGTCATGTGTGGCATTCTAACCCTCCATTATACATGGTTAACTTTCCAATACTTGGCTACTATCGCAACCTCCTTAATACACATTCAATATGCTATTTAGAATATGCTTCCATCACATTACTTACATTAACAATAGTATGTGAATAACTTCACTTTTATATATATTATGATATACTCCCTTTTATTATAATACATATATATCTATTACAATAAGTTCATTATATATATATATATATTTGTTAGTTAATTATATATATAAATATTAAAATATATACGCATTACCATTATTTAATCATAATAATATATCTATATATATATATTGGTGTGTATATGTATATATAATACATATATATTTATATATACGATTATTCACATACACATTATGCATCTATGTATGGGTATACATAGACATTTTTGTCTACCCATGCTCATACATACACATGATCATATGTATGTGCCATCACACACACACACACACATATATATATGTACATATACATGTACCTATATAGACGACATATAAATATCTCAATCTTGTCAAAAGGATTTTAACACTATGACTCAGATCAACAAAACATTCAAAAGGAATCATAGACAATAACCCTAACTTCCTATCAACCCAAAAAGATATCAACATGGTTCATCACGTACAAAAACTGACTCAACAAGGTTTCCCTAACCAGGGATAACTTTAAGAACCCCCCCTTGACAAAGGTGTAAAATCCTAGCGAATCTTGTATACTTCCTAATAAAAATATTAATTTTATTGGCAAATTTTTTCAATTTTCGAGAAAAAAATTAATCGCAATCGACAAATCTTTTGTAATCGCTAGAAGTCTGTGGAAAAACCTGGTGAATTGCAATTTTTTTCAAACCAATAATTTTTTTTCATTGGCAATTAAAACCTATTTTCAAACCAATAAAATATTTCCATTGGCGAACTCAACATGTTTTCAAGCCAACAAGATATTTCTATTGGCGAATTGAAGTTGTGCTCAAACAAATAAAATATTTTTGTTGGCAATTCAAAAATGTTTTCAAACCAAAAAATTATTTTCATTGGAAAATTAAACCTTTTTTCAAATGAAGAAAAAAACCATTGGCGAATTAAACATAATCCAAATTCCGGGACAAATTTTCCACACATCCAAATTCCTTCATAAAGTGTCAAAAATGGGGACAAGTGTCAACATATTTATTATGTCTGAAGCCAGATGTCAGCGCGAATCAATATAACCCACAATTGTTCGATGAATTTTTCATGGATGACTGTAGTTGCATTCCGGAAGCAAATGTCTGAAGCACTAGACTTGTGAATTCAAACCTCTGGAATAAGACTAGAACCATTAGATTTCTAAAAATCAATGGTTGGAATTTTATTACTGATTTAATTAATGATTCAAAAATGATTTCAAACCTTAACCAAAAAAAATATTTTCATTGGTTACCCACTAGCTCACGGGATTAAAATAATAAAATTAAGAAGCCAGAGGGATAGCGGGAAAGTGACACCTATTCACCCTCGTGGCAGGCCCTACCACTATTTCAAAGGCACCGATGGTTGAATGTGATCAAATCAATGGTTAAGATGTGCTCTAACAAGTGAATCTCAGTCATTCTTCGCTAGCTCGGAAGGGACCCACTGTCAGATCTAAGCTTGTGGAGGGATAGCGGGCATGAGACATGTGGAATAATCATAACCACTCGTAAAAATATAAGGGGCATGGGAATATTTGGTGAAATATTTCTCTGAAATTATGAAAATTTAAACAATGTGCTACTAAAAGGATGTATGAGCACGTGCAAAATTGTTCATCGATATGTTCTAATCTCAACTGTCTAATGCTAAAGGAGGATATACATTATGGTTGTTGGCCTATTGGTTAAAGGGGAAGCAATTTGATGGTTGTCAGGTTGATTTGGGTCATTGCCCGCTAGCCCGCAACTGTTGATCTAAAACTTACAAATCTCAGAGGGGAAGTGGGCTGTTGACACGTTGCTTTTCTATCGACTTGTAAAGAATGGTGGGGGCCACAAAGCTGATGAAGGAGATGCACAGGAATGAAGGAAAGCTAAGTGACGAAATATTCATTATGTCTAAAGCTAGATGTCAGTACAAATCAATATAACCCACAACCGCTCAATAAATTTTTGATGGACAATTGTAGTTGCATTCCAGAAGCAAATGTCTAAAGCTCTTGACTTGTGAATTCAAACCTTCAAAATAACAGTAGAATCGTTAGATTTCCAAAAATCAATGATTGACATTTTATTAAAGATATCAAGTTTCCACAATCCATATTGTATTTGTATTGCTTATGGTTTTGCTTGTGTCAACTTTTTTTAGCATCAATATTTCGGATCACACTTCGTGATCCATCATCATTTTTCTCCTCTTTCTCTCTTTCATCCTGACGATGGATCATAGAGTGTTATCTGAAACATTTATGCTATAAAAATTGACACAATCAAAACCAAAAGAAATAAAAATGACATTTTATTATTTTTTAAATGATTTAAAGTCATGACTCAATTTTCTCGAAAATATATTGTCACAACAAGTGGTGAATTAAATGTTAAGTATAGAGTATTTGATGTCATTTTCTTCATTCTAACTTCTATATATACTCCACCAACTTGATGTTCTTCATATCATTTATAATATATTTGACTTTGATTTATTTCTTCTCTATTATCAATTTAACTATGATATGGAGTCTTCATGGCGTGTCATGCTACCCAAATGTTTTCGACAAAAAGAAGCGACAATGCATACGATAGACAAAAGTTGGGTATGGTTTTTACAATTCCTTGTGTGCAGGTTGAGGATGTTATAAAAATAATTGTGGGTAGGGAATGGCTTCAAAACAACCCCCGTGCTCTATATTCTGAGGTAGATTCGACTTTCTTATCTAATTGCATGGACATTTTTCTAGATAAAATATTTGGTGAAGACATTGGCAATACGTTATTTTCAGCCTTTCATTTACTTTATTTCTTCGTTGGAGTTGACACTGGAGCATTACAATTTTGAAAGTGGGTTAGTGCCTGTTGGTGGAATCTTCTAGAAAGTGGAATTGCATGCTTCTATAGCGTAGGCTCTTGCCCTAGTTAATATGAGATGTGGTCTATTGTGTGATACAAAATTGAATCATTAAAGAGTCTAGAGTTTTGGAGGAAGGTTTTGGGTGATTTGCTTTTCTTCTTTGTTGTAACTTTGTTAAATTTGATTCACCTTCTACTCAAACACCGGTTGAGGGCCTTAGCTATTATTAAAAAAAAAATTAGTAATGAATTGTGTGGTGTGTCTATATTTTATTATACATCGTAACAGTTCTTGTAATATGTATTTTGTGATTAGTTTTTTGTCACGGTTAGTGGCTTTTTGGCTAGGCTGGCTATGTAGTATGTACTTCAGTGTTTAGCTACTTAAATTAAAATAATTTTTGTGGCTCCATTCTTGTAAATCCTTTTTGCTTTGTTCAATATAAAAATTTGGCTTTTAAAACTAATAGTAATTATTGACATATAGTTCTGATCATAAGTGAGAAAAATTTATTGTCACTTATTAGTGGACATTGATAATGATTAAGGTAAAACAAGCCATTTAATTCTCTCTTTTCAATGCCTTGAAGTACTCTACCTTTCATTTAATTCTCAATCTTTTAAATTTTTGAAGAAAGTGTGGTTGTGGTACCGCGGATTAATGCCATATGTACATCCAAAGCAAATGATTGGATAGCTTGATATCGAAAACTACATGATGTACTATAGATGATGATATCATTAATCTAGTGATCAATTGAACAAGATTTGTAATGATTTCATATCGTTTGAGTGGCAATTTTTGACATCTTGTCATCTTGAGGTATAGTTTGCATGTAGTTAGACATCAATCAAATTAAGCATTTTAATTATAAATGTAAGGCTTAAGTTATGCGAATCGATTAAGTTAGTTTTTTGGTTTGCACGATTATCATTATACCCAACCTCACACTTGACATAATCAAAAGTAAACAGGGATCTAGCTGGTAGTGGCACTGGTGGCCCATAAATAGGGATAGTGAGCACTACTAAAATCATATGTTGAAGGATAAAGGCTTTACTATTGAGTGTAATGTTCTGAATTGTCATAAGGGTTTTCATTTTGTCAGGTTAATAAGGAATAAGATGATGTGGTATTATTGGGGATACTCTAAATTCTCCTGCCTCTAGTTATATAGTTACAAAGTAAAAGACTAATTTCCTTCAAGTTTAGAATGGGTGGAATTGGAAATAAGTTGATCTAGTTGACCTAACTTCTCTGACAGGTTTTGAACCAGGATGAGGAGCTCTGATGAAGATAAGTGCTATCCTAGTGCATAGAAGTTGTGAGCAAAAGATGGGAGCATATTTACTACCCCTCATCTTCTGCATGACTCTAGTTCTCAAAAAGGATAAGTACATTTTGTATCTTCATAGCTCCCATTTCCCTAGCATGTTTGGCCAGGAAAATCCCATGCATTTATTTTGAGAGCCACATTTGTATTACGTTGTCACTAGCAAAATCTTGGAATCAATTTGTAATCCATTGTCAAGATCAGCAACTTGGAATCAATTGTATTTATGTAAAGTGACATATGTCATTTATACAAAACAATAGCTTGCATGCTCTAATCATCTTTAAAAAGATATGGAATAATGTAACATTGTAATTCAATTGTAATAAAATAAATGGTTGTGTTATTCTTCATTATTCATTTATAGTAAAGAATTATTTTCTGAGTTGAGTATCTATGACTCTATTCAAATCAATTTTTTTCCTTTAAGAAATTAAGTATTATCTATTTATAAAATATTTTCATGTAGATTTAAAACATAAATCAATACAAATGAAAAAAGAAAGTTTCCATCTATAAGAGAGGGGGACCAACCACGTCAAGGCTCTAGGTCACAGAGAGTTGAGAGCAAAGGGCTTCCCTAACTTACCTTACTCTAAAGGATATTTTAGGATGAGGATTGAGAATGAAGAGCACTATGAAGTACTTATGTCACTCTACAGACCCGAATATCTACTTGTGGCTAGGCGAGCCAATTTTTGGAGTCCAAACTATACCTTAGACAACTCTCTATCTGAGGACGACAATGTGGGTCTGGGATGACAACACAATGCACTACGTCTCTCTGGTGCACTGGCATCTGTATGGCCAAAAAATGTAAAGCACAACAAAAAAATACCAAGAATCTACTGATAGCCTAGCTAACTGATTTTAATGAAATAAATAGAATAGTAAAGTATGAAAGGTAAATGTAGAAATGATAAAGTAAATAGATGAAGATTAGGGTGTCAAATATCAACTCACTGAAATGTCATTTTGTATCTAACTCCACATTCACGTTCACTTACACATAAGAAAGATGCAAAAATTGTTGGGGTTGTATAGGGGTTTGCCTCATTCAAACCCCCGCTTTGGTGTCTCCACCTCCACAAACAACCAAGGATGAAACAATAGGAAATATGATAAAGAAGATAGAAAGAACTACAATGAACACTACAAAAGACAAGAGATACTCTATCAAATCACAAAGGAAGGAGTGAAGCGTTACCACCTCCACCCAAAGGTTCTCAAGGCCAATGAAGGGAGAATACAAGTAACAAACTTGGCAAAGTCACCATAGCTGCAACGGTGATGAAGGGAGGTCTCGCAAGACTTTAAGCTCACAACTTCTATGGTTGAGCAACACATGCAAAAGTGAAGTTGATGGAGTTGTAAGCTGTTGCAATGCTCAATGGAGTTGTGAAGATAGCTGGAATTGTGAGAAGATGGAATGAAAATGCTATTTCCTATGAAGGAGATCAAATGAATTGTGAAGATGTGAAAATATGAAGGGATAGTCAATAGAATGGATTTGAAGGCCAAAATGAGAGGGAATGAAGCTATTTTCAAGTCGGTTGGTCACACAAAGGTGTTACAAACCATCCCCAATGAGCAGTGTAACGTCCTTGTGAACTTAGGGGTAGGAATCTATTAGGGATGACAACACGTCGCACATACGTCCATGCGTCGTGCTCGTGTCCCTGATGAAAATTCCCTCACCGACACACAAAACACATGCCAAGTGGATGCATTTTGGATGGGTGATATGGAATTTTTCCTTCGGATCTGATTTTCTAAGGTGAGGGTATGCAAAAAGGGAATTTATACAAGGGGTGCAAATTTTCTCCTATACACCATCAAATTGACAAAAAACATTATAAACACTAAAATTTGTCACTCTTGCTAGGGTTTACTGAAATGTTATTGATTTCTAATTTGTCATTGACCTTCTCCCCTAGTTCCCAGTATCATTATTCATTTTATTAATTCCTTTGCAATGTTAAGTTATTGTCCCCTTGGCCTTGATGTCAATCCTAGCGTACTAAAGTTTAAAACAACTTTAAAACACATGTTTATTGTTTATATCATAAATTACTCAACCATTCGATGAAAATTTGATGTATGGTTGTAGTTGCATTCTGGAATGAAATGCACATAGTGCTAGGCTTGCTAACTTAAACCTCCAGAATCACCCTATAACTGTTAGATTTACAAAGATCAACAATTTAGAATTTTTTGTCAATGCAAGATAGACATGTACTAATTGTGTAGTTCAGAAGCAACATGTTGAAGTTTCATTCACTTTAATGTTCGAAAAAAAGAAAAATTTCTACTGCTACGCGATTTTATTTTTAAGTGAGAGGGTCAACACACGGGGAGATTTCATATTGCCCATTGCAGTGCACTAGGGATATTTTGGGTTCCACGTCCAAAAAATCTAGTCCATGCCTGTCAGTATTAATCTTTTCAAGAATCAAAATTCGGGTAAGTGAAAGAAAAAATTCCTATGGCTACATTTCAACTTTCATCGTTTCTTAAAATCTTTTTTTTTTCAAACTTTGAAGTTTTGGTTTAGGGTCGAGAGACTTAATAATTAAGAAAAATTAAGGAGGACTAAGAGGGAATTCACAATTTCACATTGTATAAGCATGTCTACCACTAGTACCACTAGAGAAAAATCAGATAAAAAAATACATTATGTTGGATTGCTTAAAACCCCAGGTTTCACTGATGAATACCATGATATTTATGATCCTAAAATATATGGAAGACATACCTCAAAACTTATATTTTCATCTGAGAATAAGGTTGCAAAGCAAATGCAAGTTAATAGTTACAGTGCACCGTGGGTAACTGGATTAGGGCGCATGATGTTACATGAGGTTTTCCCTTGCCTAGAATTTATCATATTTTGTGCCTAAAATTATGATGATAACAAAAGAGAAATTGTTAATAAAGATAACAAAGAAGAATTGTTATTCATTAATGCAGAAGAACTTGGAAAAGTGTTGGGGTTTACAACCGAAGAATTTGGAAATGTCCACATTGACCTAGAAAAGGTTGCTAGTGATTATGAAGCATTGGATGAAAGGGAGAAAAATTCTTTCATAAATAAAATAGTTTAGGATAACATACAAGTTAGAAAAAAATTGAAAGGTAATCATAAGCCTCCTTATGCTTTTGATATTTTTAAACCATGGGTTCATGATACTATTTTCATGCAAGCATTTTTCCTCAGACTAGACAACAATTGGGAAGTGGGTGCAAGCCTCCTTGAAATGGTATATAGTATCCATCATGGTGTTCCACATGTCAAATTTAACTTTATTGAGCACATTTTAGAATCTATGCATAAACAATTTTTAATGATTAAAGGAGGTTCCACCAAGACATTTAGGTTCACAACCTACTTCTGCTATTTTTTTCTACTCAAATTTAGTGGAATTTTTTAGACCAACAAGCTTTAGATTCAACCCTATAGCAATGCTGAGGAAAATAAAATGGCTCCAGTATATGATTGGACCACTGAGATAAGGATGCATGATTCTCAAAGGAACTACAATTATTTTTTAGACTACTTTTTGGCTCCATTGCATCAAGCAATTACAAATACTTCAATGCCTAGATTGCCTATGTCATATAGAAATTGCATTCAACTAGGAAAAGAAATACAATTGGCTGATTGGTACTTAATGGAATAATATACTGTGCTAAGTTTTTAGATCGAGAGTAGAGCCATACAAACTTCCAATACATGTGAAAGAAAATTGGCTGATTGGTACTTAATGGAATAATATACTGTGCTAAGTTTTTACGGATCGAGAGTAGAGCCATACAAACTTCCAATACATGTGAAAGAAATGGTTTTTGCATTAGAATTTGTACAATAGATGTAGAGTACTGATGAACTACACTTTGTCAATCAATATAAGAGGACCTTATTTCCTTCTTTACCTTTTTCATGTGGAGGGTTCACATTCAAGAGAAAAGCATTTAAGGTGGGTCGTGATCTTTTGAATTTTTTAACTTTGATGATGCATGTCACTGGAAATATGATCCATGTGACACCATTAAATCAATGATTGTGTCCAATAGGAATGTTGCAAGTAGAATTCAACATCAAAGTAAACCCTCACTTGAAAACTTGAGAAACAAGGATTCTTGGGATGAGGTCAAAATAGCAATGGAGAAAAGTGTTGTTGAGAAAGGTATTTCTTTTGAACAATTGTTAACAGAAATTATGGCATTACATCGAAAGACAATCAGGATATACAATAATTTTTATGAAAAAAGTGATAAACCATCTAGTAGAGTAAAAATGCCAGATTCTCTAGATAAGAAAATTACAGATAAAAAATGGTCACGATAAAAAATTACTGCCTTTTGGTCTATGAGGAAGGAGCTAGGTGAACCAAGAACTCTTATGGACTTTGAAGATAACGAAGAAATGAAATTATAAAATTATGGAATAAAGAGCATCCCAATGATCATGAAGATCAAGAAACTGATGATGAATCTAATGATGGTAGGGAAGAACAAAGCTATGTCAATTTCAAACCTGGTTTAAGTGAGGCCACAAAAGAAGCATATACTTTAGGATCAGTCATAGCCAAAAATATGGGTCATGAAGGTGGTGGTTTGGGGTCCCAAGGACAAGGCATTTGTACGGTAATAGATGTAGACCATAGAAAACATGTTGATAAGTGAGGCCTTGGAGTTGATAAAGTAGACCAAGGGCATACAAGTACAACTGAAACAATTCATTTTGTTAGAGCTTCAAACCTAATCCTCAAGGTCAGATACAATCACAACTAAGACATGCCCATGGTGGAGAACCCAGTGAAACTACCATTGCCACTGGTGGTGATGGTATGGGTAGTAGTACTAGTAGTGGTCAACATGTGCTACAACAATAAATTACACACAAGAGGGAAACAATACAAGATACCACACAAAAACCAAGTGATCAAGGCACACAAAAGAGGCAAAGGATTTTGATAGGTCCAAGTCCAACAACAA
>VDFB02221457.1:182361-229862 GCA_007258455.2 Sequoia sempervirens | reverse complement strand
AAATATTTTTTTTTTTTAAAATTGCTTCTTCGTTGCAATTTCGACGACAACCACCATTGAATCAATAGAAAGGCTCGATGAAGTTGCTATAGCTGCTACGATGATTTCGTCGTAACTCCTTGCCCATTTCGTCACCCTTCCAACGATCTTTCGGCGTTGCTACCACGCTACTCCCTACCCATTTCATCACACTTTCAATGAACTTTTGGTGTTCTTCTGACACTACTCCTTGCTAATTTCATCACAAAGTCGACGAACTCTTGGTGTTGTTTTGACGCTACTACTTGCCTATTTTGTCACACATTCAATGAACTTTTGGTGTTGTTTCGACGCTACTACTTGCCTATTTCGTCGCAATTGTGACAAACGTCTTCTATTGTTTCGATGCTACTACTTGCCCATTTTGTCGAACCGGTGACAAACTTCTGGTGTAATTCGTTGGTGGATACAAAAAAATTTCGTCGATATTCTAACGAAATCCTGAGGTATTTCACGATGCCGTCGACTGACTATTCTTCGCTGTTATTTTGACGTTTAATTTGTCGTCAGCCTTTCGACGAAAAAATAGCGACGGAAATATTTTCACCATTGCGTCGCTCTTCCAACAAAGATTTGTCGAACGACTGACAAACGCCCATCGCAAAATGGTGTCAAATCCAGTAGTGTTTGCATTTGCATTTTAGGAATTATATTCTAACACATTTGAATAGGGTTTCTCCATGTTCTAGCTTGAATAATCTTAGACACACTTAAGATTAGGGCACACACATTTCCATTTTCAGCTCTATGCTTTTTCATCAAGGTTTAATTACCAAACAAAGGGTTTGACCAAGGCTAACCCCCATAAACAATCAATACAATTTCCTTTGTTTTTTAGGTCCTTTTGTAGGTTTAGATTTGAAGACTTGGTGGAGATGGAAATACAGACCTTGAATCTTGAGATCACACTCAAAAATTTCAAAAAATTAGATTAGTACTAAGATAATAGTAAGGGCGTCTTAGTCCTCCAGGTGGAATTTTGCATAGATTCTTTTGGATCTTGTTCTGACATCCAAAGATTCTACATTTTCCCCAAAAAACAACAAGAATAAGACAACAGTAAGGGCATATTAGTCCTCCATAACACTTTTTGATAGCTTCTTTACATTTATGAAATCCTCATTGCATTTCTAGATTTCCCAAGTACACACATCCTAACTCTCTGTTGCATAATTTCATCATTTGCATATTTCATTTAGCTTGCATTATTATATTTTGTGAGTTGAATGCTTGTTTTTCTTTTCCAAGCATTTTCTTGGTGGTGAACCCCTCAAAGTTGAAAAAACCCCCTCATAGGTCTTCCTTGTTGAGAATTGACTCACCTTGTGAGGTTGATAGTTAATCCAATTAGGACTCCTAGGACATTATTGAATGATAATAGGAGAAAAGTGATACCATATACCAAATTTTTCCCATTAATCATATTTTAACCATTATTACTATACAAAATTGTTGAGCCTTAGTGCCTTCAAGCTTTGCTAGTCAATATATGTTCACTTTCTTCAGTGTATTTTGGTTGATTGTATGTTGTATGTTTGTCTTCTTCATACAATTTGTTTTCCCAAAACATGTAATTGTTGTTGGAAAATTTTGAGGAAATAAATCATATGCCCACACTTGCTTTGATCCAAAATCTAAAGATCTTTTCATTATATTGTTTTTTTCATAATATTTATTTTGATCTACACATCAAAAGAGAAATGAGCCTTTGAGGTAATTTTCAAAGAAATTTTATCGTTTAATGTTGTGTTTATAATCTTCATTTCAGCCTACACCTCAAAAGAGCAATGATCCTTTGAGGGAATTCTGACTTTAAGTTTATCAATTGATGTTTCACTTTCATAAACTTTATTTCAGCATACATCTGAAAGAGAAATTATCCTTTAGATATGTTTTGGAGATAAGTTTGTATAAGTGTTGTGTAAACCAAAATCATTCCTCATTACTACTAAATTATCTTGCTCTAAATTTACTTGAGGAGATAGAAGCATTATAAGTTTATGCCTAGTTGTAGTTGATGTTATGAAACTAGAGAAAACCTTAGCTGCAATGCAAAGATTTTTATAGACCTTGTGCTCTCAACTAAGATAAAAAGATAGGAATTTAGTTTACTTTTTCTTTTTGTGCATAATCAGCAAAAGAGGGAGCTTCCCCTCCTAATTTGAAGAGTAGTCTAATTGTGCATAGTTGTCTATTTCCAATTTGCAGACCAAAGGTGTGAATTGAAACTCCAATATATTTCTTGTGCCCACCATGGGGCATGAGGCATAAAAATTCAAGAAATATAACACTTTATGAGACGAGAATGACCATTTAGCATCCTACTAGTCTAGTCCAACAACCAAGTCTTACTTCAGCTATCATTCAATCGAATTTCATACCTATTCAAGGAGAGCAAACAGACATCATCAGTAGCCTAAGGAGTTTCATATTTAAGAAAAGAGAAGATCCTACTCAGTGGAGAAACATGACTACTAATATGGAAAAAGAAGAAGAAAAGGTTGATCTTGCAACCAAAAGGCCAATTTTTCCACCTCTAGCATGGAAATAAAAATCCTTGGCTTACCAAGTTTATACAAGGAGGAGAACAAATCCTCTCTTTTAAGTAGAAAACGTTGGAGAAGCATCTGACACAAATCCATTCTTTCAAGAGGTTCTTGAACATTTCCAAGAAGAACCTGAAGAAGAACCCCCAACCCAACTAGAAGCAATGGGTGACAACAACAACAATCACAATGGCAATGGCCAAAATGGTAGAAATCCAAGACGTCCACCGCCATTTCCTTGGGGTGATAACATTGGGTTTTTGGCCTTAGAAAGACATCATGAACTACCTAAGGGCTCAAGAAATAATTTCCCTAGATTCCATGATGACAAGGCTCAACACCCCGATGAGCATATCTCAGAATTCACATTGGCTTGCTTCATTTTGCATGTACCAAATGAAGATATCATCGTATGTATCTTTGTAGAGTCTCTTGAGGTAAATGTTTCTGACTAGTTTCATCATCTGGAACTAGGCATCATTACAAGTTGGGTAGTCATGAGCGAGAGGTTCTTGGCCAAATTCAAGCCTATAGTAGATAGTTGTTAGCTATTTTCTCAACTCTCCAATTCAAAGATAGAGTCAAAATGAGCCTATGAGAGAATTTGGTGGTACTTTTAACTACTTCATCACATGTATTTCTATATGCTTGTGTAGACATGCAAATTCACATTATGCATTCGATCAGATTCGGTCAAATTAGCTCTTACATTAGGCAAATTCATCACTTTCATCCATTCATTAAATAAGTTCATTTATCAAATAAATCCTTATCATTCAACCTTCATCCTGCATTATCCATTTAATTAAATAAATCAAAAAGCCATTTAAATCAAATCCTAAATCATATTCCACCATTTTCTGATTTAAATAAATCAAGTATTTAAGTCCAAAAAGTCAAATCATCTAATCAGCATTAAATCAGCATGATCATCATCTAATCCTAATCTAATACTAATCACATCCCACTTGCATTATCTAGACCTAGCCACTTGCACAATAAATCAATTTTATTGATTTATTAAAACACTCATTTTCCCTCAACATGATAAGTCAAACAGGGCATTTATTGCTCTTCTTTCTTGTCCCCCTCCCAAAATTTATTGCAAATTTGAATTCAAAATTTCCCCCTCTTGGGCACTCTTCCCAAATCTTGCACATACATTGACTAATCACATGATGACAAGTGTCCCCAACTCATTGGCTTGTTTTGATCCCACATTGCCTCATATGTATATTCTTTCAACTTGATAATCTATAAAATGAGAGGCTCCATCCTCAAGAAAAATCCTTCTGAAATCTTCTGTACAATCTCTCTACAAATCCATCATCTATGCAACTTGATGTACATTCTCTTTGAGAACTTGATCTTGTCCATCATCTCCATCATCCATTTGCATTTTCATCTTAAGCTTTGATCAAGGATTGGGAAAGGGTCACTAGCACATGTGACACCAATCCAATATGGGATAGATTGGTTTCATGTTTTTCTTTATAGGATTTTATGTATCTTGTTATTAGATAGCATTTTAAAACATGTTAGATATCTCATATGGATGTTGAATGGTGCTTATTGCTTGGAAACTAATCATGTTTGTATATGTTAGTTACTAACGATTTGCAGATTTCGATGTCCACAATATGGTGCCGCTAGAGGGAGGGCTTGAATGCATTCAGGAAGCTAGGGCTTAAATATTCCTTTGTTCTAATCTTGGTGATATCAGTTGTTTTGAGGAGTTAAAAGAGGCATTTTTTTGTTCTTTTTTAGAATGGCATGAACGTAAAGAGTACTGACAAAATTTCTTTGAAGGAAATAATAACGAAATCATTGTTTTGTTTAATAATTCTATTGCATTTTAAATGCTTAATTTTTGTTCTTTTTGAAAGTCATTTGAATAATCCTCATGTTCAATGGTCATTGCCTCTATAGTGCCGTCACAAAATCTATTTCTATCAAGAGTCCATCTATTTTATTTAGGTAGTATTTCAGTGGATGAGATGCTACTAAGGTCGCACTAACTTTAATGTGGGAAAAGTTAGGAATTCGGCTTTACACTTGCTAATGTCACTTGCTTTATATTTACTTGTATGAATCCATTTTGTGCATATCATGCCATCATTGCATTTCATTAGGTCGCAGTCCTCTAAGACACTCAAGGGAGTCGCTGGCCTTTTGTGAGGCCGCAACCACTCTGTCAGACAGTTCACATGCCTTTTCTATTAACAGTTCATGTGCTTTGTCTGTGCTTTTGCATATTGCATTTGTTTGAAAGGTTCTCAAGCCTTTTTATTTAACTTTTACGCCTACTGATCACACTTGCTTGAAAGTTTTTAAAGGAATTTTTAACAAATCTTCTCTGCACATATGCTGCAATCAGCGCGTCCCTCAAGATGGTCTCATAAATGTCACTGTTCTAGTATTGTTTGTTTTTTCAGCTTTATCCATTACCATTCATTCACTTATTGATAAAGGCACATCACTTAATTCACAGAGTTCAAACTTTTTCCCGCACATTTATCTCACATATCGGCTTTAGGGATTTGTGAGGTTGGGCAGCTTCTCTGTATTCAATTCCAAATGCTGGTTCCTATAATGTCTGACAGAATCTATTTGAACATCATGAATGCCTTTCTTAGTGTAGGAATGGACAGCTAGCGAACCATTTGGTAGAAGATCCTTGCGCAGACCCTTTAGTCATTGAATAAGGCATCTTTGCATCTCCCAATTCATCTGATACATTCAGAATAATTAACACTTTGATTTGTCATCTTTGTTTGTCCACATGCGCCATCACACCTGCCCCTTATCTATTCTCATGGACATTGATTAATTGGCAACAATATTCAAGTTTGGAGAATGAACTGGCTACGAGAAAGAGGCGTTAGAAGGCGACTGATTCATATCCTACTTGCCAATTACATTAAGTCTTTGAAAGCTATTAATTACTGTCAGCTTGGGCAGGGTGTTGTTGTTTTTATTTTGTTTTGTTTTGTGTTCTTTAAAATATTTATGATAATAGAGAATAGGATGACTGTAATCATAGCCGTAAGCTGATAATTTTTTGACTACAACAAAATCTTTATAGAAGATGCGCCTAGACTAATATCATTCAATGTTGTCTCTATCACTGTCTTATAGGAAGGAGAAGTCTTGGGCACTTCCTTCAATAATTAATGATCAATGCAGGACTCCATGAGAATGCATTAATGAAGTGATAGCTACTTCTGTCAAACCAATAAAAAAATCAGCTTGTTGCCCATGTGCCATAGATCAATTAGTATTCATCTGTGCTATATCTCCTTGCCTAAAAGAAAAGAACGCTATCTTAGTTTGTTCCAAGCATTGTCTTCCTTTTTTATCAAGCATTTAAGATCTACAACCAAGTTAATGTTTTGGATTTGCTAAATTTTACATTGTGTCTGTCAAAACATTTGTGTACAGTCATAGATAGTAGAGAAGATAGCAAAATTTGCATACTGCCATTAAAACATTATGACACAGGCGTTACCTAGGAAACATGCACAGATGGGAACACTTGGCTGGAATTAAAAGTAGAATGTGACATTGAGAGCAGTAAATGCTAGGTAGGACAGTGATAACTAAGTTCAAGTTTGGAAAAGGAAGTTGAATTTTTTATTTTTTTTATTTTTATGACTTGAGCTGAAAGTAATGAAAGATATATTCTTTGAATTTTCCACATTGTTACTGTCATTATCAGCTGCCTGTTAATATTCTTAATAACTTTCTATTGATATCTAGAGAATTTGCTAACTATTCAATTCATGATCATCTATCATCAAGTGATAAAAAATCAAGGAAACAAACACATTTTCCTTGATAATTTGGGGAATCAAACAACACAAAAATTTTGGTCTTATTTCTGTTATGGCTTATTTTGTTTCTATGTGGCCTCTTTCACATTAAACTAAATATTATTTGTTATCATTTTGTGATGTTTGTAGGTGAAAGTGAACATTAAAATTGAATGTTGGAGTTTGGTGAAAAATAAAAGCAAGATCGAAGTTAAGGATTTGGGCATTGAAACGTGAAAGTCATAAAGCATTTTTAAATGCTTTGAGCTTCCGTTGCACGCTTTAATTTTCTATCTTAGGCGAACTCATTTTTTTTTGGGCTCTAAAACAAACATAGCAAAAGTTTTTCAATTTTCATGGCAAGGGGCTTAAAATGGATCTTAGAGAAAATCTACTAGATTTCATTTAAGGATAAACAAATTGAACAAGACAAATTTCACACTTCATCTTGGTGCTTTAAAATTAAGACATATGTTTTTCATGTTTGTAATCTTTTGCAAAATAATCTCATCTAAAAGGTGTATCGCTTCTCTACTTTGGCGATCTTGAGAATCAAAAGTCTTTTGATGACGTTGGGATTTACGTAAAAGATTCACCACCGATTTGGAGCTTAAAATTGGAACAAGATCCCTTTAGAAGTGTGAGTTAGGTATATTGCGTGTGTTCTCCCTTTATTTCTAAACGAATGTTGATTGAAGTATGGATGTTCTTTCTCCCTATTGTTTACCTTTAGAGGGCCTACCTAAGAGACACATCCGAAGAAGGAAGGAGAGAACTTCGAAGAACTCCAATTGGTTTTCGATAGAGGAGCCGATATACAAATGGATAAGACTAAACTATCAAGTCCCTCATGGTATGTAGGCCTTATACATCTGATTTCTTTCCAGGGAATGGGTACTACCATTAAGTATAAGAGCCCCTAGTAGGATTGAAGTTAAAGCCTTTGGTGAAACGCAAGACTATTTCATAAGGTACATATACAGATGTTGAGTCATTAAGAACCTTGTTTATAGTAGCCATCCAGTCCATCCAACGAGTTTATCAAAGTGGTGCATTGGAACTTAGATTCCAAGAAGTTACTTGCCATGTCTGATCTTGGTTGAAATATAGAGGTTAAGACTTCATTCTTAACATACCTTTATATTATATCCTTGGTTGCATGTAAAATCATATCTTCTACTACAAAGGGCATGAGGCAAGCCCACCAAGAAAAACGTACCAATTGAGCTAGGATGTTACATTGCTTGTTTGAAAACATAGTGCATTTATCGAAAACTTTGGAAAACCAACATTCAACATCATCATCAAAATTTCAAACCCCTTAGTTAGAGAAAATACCTTTGACAAAACCCAAGAACTATTGCTTACCCTTGGGATTATGTCCTTAGAGGTTTCTAAGTAATTGGGTTTACATCTTAATTTGCTCTTACAAAGGTCAACATTAGGCAACCCTTGTCCTAATTTATTGTAGCTTCCACATAACACTTTGTGGGATGAAAAGAAGTTGTGACATTGGACATTCAGTTTGAAACCTAATCAAGAAGTGTGTTTTTGGTAAAATGAACTCATTAAGCAAAGATAACAAATTGGACCCCACACATGTGCTTGATATCTTGTGGTCATATGATTTTCATGAAAACATTGGTCTTTTGGGTTTGAATTACTAGTAGAGAAAAGCGTGTTCTTCACTATCTTGGCCTAGTAAACAAGTCCTTCCTAGGTTCATTGAGGAGCAAATCAAACACTTCATCCATTTCAAACATCTATCAAAATCCATCCCACAAACAACTTTAGAGCTTTGAAAACATCATTCTAGACTTGGGTAGGTCATCAAAATCAAAAAAACCTTGTTTAGTTAGGAGTATGGGAATGCATCCTTTCTCATACCTCTAGTTAAATTAGAAATCCTTTGAACAAGTTCATCCTAAGATCACATCCAACATCTTAGGGTTTACAAGTTCATTATCCAAATCAAGCAATCAAAATCAAACCCTAAGTCTAGCATTGATCCAAAGTTCCTAAACGTTCAACACTCATATCATTTACACATTTCATCCTCCATCTAGTCATTGGTCCTAAGAACCTTAGAGGTCACTTTTGCAACAAGAGTCAAAACATAAAGGAGAACATGGATGCAAACTTGATCAGCATTTTGAGTATTCGAAATCAATTGAATCTTCAAAGCCTTACAGTACGATTGATTATCAAAACTCACACTTGTCTGATCCATACATGGGACCATTACCTTCGACAAATGTCAATAGAACAACAAGTGTGAGTATGTCCAAATCAAAGATTGGAATGTAATTCCTTATGGTAAATCCAAGCCCAAACCTACAAGTATATCAATCGAACAATCAATGCATGAACCTTGAAACGAACAATGTCATCCCACTAAATCCCTACATGCCAAAGGAGAATGTACCAAGTGCAAGTTTTCGAAACATGAATCCAACAAACTTTGGGATGGATACATTTGCAAATCATATGACTATTCCAAACATGAGCAATGGTCAATTTCAACCTATCATCATCCCAAGTCAAGACAATGTCCAAAATCAGTTTGTCCATAATCCCATTCAAACACCACAAGTATACATCCCAAATCCGCTTAAACAAAATCCAAATCAAGGGAGTCAAATTCAAAATCAAGATCAAATTTCACTAGAGCAACTTGCTTCAGATGCCAAACTAATTGAACTATTGGGCCAAGAGATATCTTTACTCCAAAATCAATACAATCTTCCATTGGTTAATCCATGTCATCAAAGCATTGAGTTGTGTCCACAACCACAACAATATCTCCAAGGTCAAGAAGTTAGATATCAAAGTCAACCACATCAACAAATCCAACCCCGACGTGTCAAAGATCAATCACCACATCTCCAAAATCAATCACCACAAGGTCAAGTTAAAGTGCAAATCTCACAAAGAAACAAGAGACAATACACACCACTTGGGAGACTAATCGAATCAGTCTTGCAACAATTGGTACAAGAAAATCTCATCAAGCTCCCCATCTATGGGAACTATCAAGAACCCCTAGTTAAACCACCAGGGTATAATGAGGAGCACCATTGTGATTATCACAAAATAAAGGGACACACAACATTAAGTTGTACTCGACTAAAAAATATCATCCAAGACCTAATTGATCAAAAGATAATTGCTATTGGGGACAATGATAACATTTCCAATCTCTCCACCACAATTGTTGAAAACAATGATCAAGATCAATCCATCAATAAAGATATTTTTGCCTCATCCAATGAGGCATTGACGAATAATCATGTTGAAAATGTCTCTACATTACCTAATGGGTTAAAGGGAATATCTCAAGAATTTATTCTAAAGCATGATAAATATCTCTCACCAAAGTCTAGCAATGGTCCTTTCCAAGACATATTGACATCCTTTGACCTCATGATTGCCGATATTGAAGGAATCTTCAACTTGACACCTGATCCAAGTCCACTTGAAGATCAAGAAGATATTGAACTACTTCCTATGCCTAATAAAGATATCCAATAATCATTTGTAAACAATCCATCCTTTGAAACCGACCCATGTCAAGAAATTGATTCAAAGCATGACAAAAGAAATTCTGAAATCATTCAAGATCAAAAATTTGTATCTTCGAGCTACTATAATGATCTAATGGACACTGTTCTATCCATACAAGATGTCGCAAAAGATGATCACATCAGCATAATGCATATTCATCCATCTACCCATGAGATGCTTTCTTTGGATGGACACGTCGATGATCTTCATTCAGAACAAGATCCCTTTACTCCTGACACTATCACACAAAAAGAACAGTTTATTGATTCCTACAATCAAATAGAGTTTTCAACAACAGTATCACATATATCAAAAATTCAGACTAAGGACATAATGAATAAAGGTATCCAACATTATCCGCTCAAGGAAACAAGTCAGATAGAATAGGATATTCCAGAGTTAGTAAAGCAGCAAATGGAAATAACGTCACCTACGATGGTCATTTATCAGAGAATGCACTCTAAACAGGAGCTCTTAGAATAGGAAGAATCAAAGCATGAAGGTACTACTACCACCATACTGGGGGAAACTTTGTCTCAATCAAACGTCAACATAGGGAGCATGAAGAATCCTTAAGATGAAACCAATGTCAATACTACAACCAGCCACGTGATGAATCTTCATCCACCTATCATCCCATCCATGAATTGGGACCAACATCAAAAGAAAGGGTTAAATCAAAGTATGTAGAACATTATCAAAGCAAAGGAAGCTAGGAAGCATAATGAATAAATCAAATACAAATGGATACCAAAGAATACAAAGAAAGATCATCCCTATCAAACTCCATCAGTCAAAGAAACTGTGGAAAAAAATAAAAAAGGGAAAAATATCCATCAAAGATGTTCACAAAAGAAAAAGTAGTCTTTTCAAGTGACGTAAAAAGTATATCAAGCGGTTGGTCCTAATTCCATGCACACTTTCATATCCACCCATCATTGCTCATCTTCCCAAGTTTGGAGAGTCAAAGATTCCAAACTGTCAACCAATCCATCTTTTATCCCTAAACACGTTCCATCCATGCCTCCACGCATGATTTTCAATTCTCACATTTACCATGTATTGGCAACGCCCTTCATCATAAGGATTCTAAAGGCACTCTATCTCAATGTGCACACAAAGACAAAGTTAACTCCAGTATCAACGAAGTAGATCAAGAATCTCAAAGGTTATATTCAAGTGCATGTATCTTAGCAAAGCAGCTCCTTCAGGCAGGATACCAATGGCACATTATGAGAGGGGCATCTACATCAACACCACCAGGTGGTTCAGCGTGAATCTTTCAGAAAAATACAAAAAAATAAAAAAATATGAAAATTAAAAATAAATCAGAAAAAGGATTGAAAACAGTAAAGAAAAAAATCATCCTCTAGTGAAAACCACTATGGTGGCGCTTTGGGCAAGACAATGATGAAAACCTGGCAAACAGGCGTCATGTGTGGAATCGAGCATCTATGTATGCCAGTTTGGGTCAAAGCATCTCATTCCACCCATAATAAATACAACATTCCATCCATCTTATCCATAATAAATCCATTCATTTATAAACCATTGATCCAATCCATTTTCATCCATCTGTGTCCATCATCCAAGTCATCTTGATCTTGATGAAGTTTGGGGCACACTTTACAGTTGCTTATGGTAAACATCTTGACATGGGTCATTTTCATTGATCCTATCCTATGCAGCATTATCAAAGCCATGAAGCATTATCCAATGAGCTTTCATTATTTGAACACCTTATCTTATTGCAAGATAATCCTTGGAATCCTTGGCGTACTTACCATATCCATCCATCCGTACACTTATCTGAGCATCCATCCGTGACATTCCTTACATTGCTAGACACTGGGGACAGATATGTACATCTTGCTTTGAGAATAAATCTTGGTCTATGTCCTCCAACTTATGTGGCGATCTGAACATTTGGAAAATGTGAAACCAAATTGGTCAAAGCATTAGGCAAGGCTAATCTTTGATCAGCCCTCGAGACATCAAAATCCAAAAACATTCAAAAAAAACATCAAAATGCAAAAACATTCGAAAAACATCAAAATCCAAAAACATTCAAAAAACATCAAAATCCAAAAACATTCAGAAAATCAAAAATCAAAACATTTGTAAAATCTTGAAAATACCAAAAACAACCTCAAAATATTCCAAAAACGTCAAAAACATCAAAATATTTTAAGAAATCCATCTGTCTCATCTCGCTTGCACCCGCAATAACCAATCATCCATAATAAACTAATCATCACATTCATCCTTTGGCATTGCAAACATAAACAATCATAGCAGCCAACAAAAGCAAGCTTCAATCATAAAATCTAAATCTAAATAGCAAACCGTTAAACGCAAAATCAAACTCTTGATCATTTTCAAACATGTCAATCAACTGTATATCAACAGCCTATCAATCAACTTATCAAACCATCATCATCCTATACAATGGATGTCCTAGGATATATCGTTCCGACAATGGGAATCATTTTGGATATCATTTGGATTCTTATCCTATCAAAACACATCCCTCTGGCTGAAGGTATGAAGAACATTGGGTTGTTTGCATACTTGATCTTTTCTTTTGATTTATCTTATTGCGCTGATTCCAAGGACCTCTCGATGATATCCGAATGAAGGATTTAGAGAGATAGGAATGGGGCAACAATCATTATCCTTTTTGTCTACTGTGCTTGTTGGACGTTCTTGTAAAATAACTTGGTGAATACTTGCTTTGTTAGGTACACCCTAGCAAGGTTTCCATATGTCAAGTGTGAACAAGAATACTCCTATCTGCTTGTCAAGTCAAAGTCCATCGCACTAGGTATAATGCCATCCTGGTTCTTTATACCTTGATGCATCGTATCTATGTGTATTATCAAACATAAGGTAAGTAGCCCTTTTAAAGTCCCAATCCTTGATAAGTGAATCATCATCATCATCATCATCATCATCATCTATCATCATCATCATCTCTAATAAAGTCTCGTCAGATCATGGACTTGTTGGATCCCCTTGTCATCATCTCATTTCCACACTAACATCATCATCACCAATGCATCCATCATGCATCCATCATGCATCCATCCTGCATCCACAAACCATCAACATCCTACATATCATCTAACATGCATTTTCATCATCATAATATAGATCTATTAGTCTAAGCATCTGCATAAATCATCCATTGCATAGTCATAGCATATCACATCATCCATGTCATCCATCATCACATCATATCATCATTTAAGTTGTTTAGGATAATATAGATTTGTTATTCTAAGAATCTTAAAATCATCTCATTTGCATCATCATCCAAAACCATTCATTTTGAACCTCTTTATCGTGAGATTGACCCTCAAATCAAATCTTTTCGCTCAATCTCTCGAGGGGGCAATGTACCAGTGTACTTTTTTCCGCTGGGGCATCGAAAAATTAGAATTTTTTTTGAATTTTGATGCAGCAAGTTATTCTTTGAACCAATGCAACAAGTACATTGCTTCAAAGAGGGGCAAAATGTAGACACATCAAATTAGCATTATGCATATTCATCCGCTCATTGAATTGATCAAACGCAAAAAATCCATTCATCAGGTAAATCGGGTCAATCCAAAGGTTTAATCAAATAATACCATTTCATCTCTCATAAATTATTCAACCTTCATCTTGCATCATCCATTTAATTAAATAAATCAGGACTTTATTTAATTCAAATCCAAATCATACTTCATCCTTTTCTGAATTAAATAAATCAAGTATTTAAGTCCTAAAAGGTCAAATCAGCCTAATCATCATTAATTTAATCTAATCCTGATTAAATGCTAATCTTACCCACTTGCACAAATAAATCAATTTATTGATTTATTAAAACTCTCATTTTCACTCAACATGGCCCTCAAATTTGAAAATCATGACAAGTTGATTTGTACCTCCAACATAGCATTTATTGCTCTTTTTCTTGTCCCCCTCTCTAAATTTATTGCAAAATTTGAATTCAAATTCTCCCTCTCATGGGCACTCTTTCCAAATCTTGCACATGCATCAACCACTCACCACTTGACAAGTGTCCTTCTTTCATTGGTCCAATCTTAGTCCCACATTGGTCTCCCTTCAACACTTATCATTTTGAAAATCCTTAAATAGAAGCTTCATCTTTGAGCAAATCCTCCACAATTTGATCCTCAAATCATATGCAAAGTCACTCTTTATTTGAAGAAATAATTTTTCCCATCCATCATTCCATCATCTTCAAAGCATTTTATCATTTAGCTTATCAAAAAGGGGTTGGGAAAGGGCTTCTTTCCACATCAAAGAAGCACCAATCCACTATGGGATAGATATGTATCTTGTTTCTTTCATGCTTTCAATTTAGTTTGATTTACTATCATGTTTATGAAACATTTTGCATTATTTCATAGGAGTATTTAGCAGATTTGTATGCACTCACCTTCTTTATGGAGTTTAGATTGTTTGCAGATTTGAGAGGTGCTCACACAAAAGTACACTTAATTAAGCCTTATGAGTGCATAAAGGGGTAAAATAAAGCATAAGAAAGGTGTAAATAGTGAAATTGAGCCTAGAAAGTGTTAAATCTTGTTACAAGACTTTACAACACTTCAAAATAGAACTTGATAAGTGATGAAAAGGTTATTTTTAGTTGAATTATAATGAAAATATTTTAGAAAAGTGCAGAAATGCGTTACAACACTTCACAACACCTTCACAAGATGCCATAATTTGAATTTTAGGACTTAATGTGAATGCAAAAGTCACATTACAACATTAAATCAAAGCAAAATAGACCAAGCATCATGAGAGAAAGACCTAAAAGACCATAAAAATGTCAGTGATCCAGTTTTCTATGGTACAACCCTAATAGAGTAAGAGAGTCATAACACCTTCACAAAAATCTATGGTTCACTATTCAACAAAGAAAAATCCTTTAATGTTCCATACTTTTCATATATATTATTTAATTGACAACTTCAACTCTACCATATATTTGTATGCATATGTAGCTTAAGATAATTAAATAATAATCTATTGATTGATTGATTTACCTAGACACAAATATCAAATGTAGATGTGCATCTACGTTTAATATTTATATAAAACTAACATATACATAGAATTATATCATACTTGAAATTTTGGAGGCAAAATATTATTACTAAAAAATATAATTTTTGAAAAATTTAAATATTACTAATTAAAGTCATAAGTAATAACTCTTCAACAAAGCAAAATCTTTTAATGTTGCATAAATAATAATCTATCGATTGATTAATTAACCTTGACAAAAAGATCAAATATACATGTGCATCTACATTTAATAAATATAAAACTAACATAGACCTAGAATTATATCATACCTGAAATTTTGGAGACAAATTATTATTATTAAAAAAATTAATTATTGAAAAATTTAAATTTTAATTAATTTTTCAATTCTAATTTTTTAAGAATAAATTTATTAAAAAATAATATTCGTTGAGAATTATTTTACAATGGATTCCCAATCATTTGTTTTTTTTTTTAAGTAAAAGTGGTAGACCACTATAATATTATTAATATATAAATAAAATAGTACAAAATCTTAGCTCAGGGGGGCATACCGGCAGGAAAGAGCCAGGGAGAAAACCTCTGGTTATAGCCCCAAAAAATACAGTTCGAGTAAATGATCCCATCAAGACATTTTACAAATGATCCAGTAAAAGTTCAATCAAAACCCACATCCTGTTACACACTTGTGATTCCTACAATTATTAATTAAAATCAATTTTAAATAACTATTGTAACTAAAATTATTAAATATTATATATTAAGAAAAATAAAGTTATTGATGATTAATTACTTGAAATTAAGATTAATCAATATATTGCAAGATTGATTGATTAACCTAGACAAAAAGATCAAATATACATGTGCATCTATGTTTAATAAATATAAAACTAACATAGACCTAAAATTATATCATACCTGAAATTTTGGAGACAAATTATTATTATTAAAAAAATTAACCATTGAAAAATTTAAATTTAATATATATATATATATCCAATCACTCCTATGTTAATATGCAATTGCTCCTACATTGATGGGTATAACAACAAAGATACATAGAGATAACTAATTTAATTGCAATTTCTCCATCCATACAGATCTTGTTGTTGTATTTGTATCTTCTATTGTTTGTACAATATTAAAGTGCAATTTTATTCTTCTTGGTGTATCTCTTGTTGTTTGGCATTTAAATTTTAATTAATTTTTCAATTCTAATTTATTAAGAATAAATTTATTAAAAAATCATATTTGTTAAGAATTATTTTACTATGGATTCTCAATCATCTATGATTTACTTGTAATTCCTATAATTATTAATTAAAATCAATTTTAAATAACTATTGTAACTAAAATTAGTAAATATTACATATTAATAAAAATAAAGTTATTCATGATTAATTACTTGAAATTAAAATTAATTAATATATTGCAAATAATAAGATTTGTTCAACATGACCTATGGTTTTATTTTACATTTTTATATCCAATTTTCAACTAATAAATTCTCATGTGAAAATGCAAAGACCAATTTCAAGTTTTATGGAAATGGTTCTAAATCTCACATGCAAGTGGACTATAACATGAGGTCTATAATGCTTTACAATTCTCAAATTGAATGAAGACATATAAAGTAATCTTCATGCCAAAATTAATTGATTTGTAATATATTCAAGTTAGGCTATTCAAATTGATATTTTCCAATGCAGAGATATGTTGGCTTTAAGTTTAATACATATGTATCGATATGTTTGATTGATTTTCCAACATCTCCACTCATTATGATCTGCTCCACCTATTTTATCCTACATAAAGTCCAAAATCATAAGATTCACCCTGTACTATGAAATAACCTCATGTTATTTCTTATTGACTTATTAGCACAATTTCCCTTTTTCAAAACAATCAAACAACTCCAAATATTACTGATTATTTATCCCTCACATAGCATACCAAAAAAAAAGTTTGTTTCTTAATTCGCATTCAATAACCATTTGGGGTGCACCTTATAAGCTGATCATTGCATGCCTACACATACGACTACTAGTTAACCTAAATTAACTACTAATGAAAACTTTGTCAAGATGATATGAACAAGAAAACAGCATTCGAAAACATCTAAAATGAGCAATAGAAATTTTGCTTTAAAAATATTGTTGAATACAAAAAGAAATTAGAAGTAACGAAACTTTCCCATATTAATGCATTCCAAGCTGTCTGGATTGAATCTGTGCGCTGCTTTCTTATTTTGAATTGTTTTTTCCATGCTTTAATATTCTTTTCTGTTTACTTAAACATAATACATGGATTTTCAAAATTCGTTGATATAAGACGTTGCCAATTAAACTCAAACTAAACTTGGTTGCCAAAAATATAATCTACAGGAAAAGAAATGTCACCGGCAGAATTCACGTATTGTATTTTAAAAAAATTAATCGAGAGAGATTTTCACAGCATTTTCTGACATCAAAATTTTGCTCTGCCAAATTTTACAGTTGGCGACGGTACGAAACGTCATATTTCCGCTCTGGTACGAGTAGAGTTAGATTGCCGACATTACATATGAAGCTCTTGGCCGATTTCAGAGGAGATATGCAATGAGAGGATAAAAAGAAGAAGCTTAAAAATTTATTAGTCGAAGTAGAAATCGGAGAAATCAGCGGATAGATCAGGCCGTGTAGATGCAAGAGCTTTCTTCTGCTGCACGGTAGCGATGATTTTTCCGGCCCTAAAAAGCTTCTTCTGAATTCTAGACGAACTCAGTAAAGAGTGAAACATTTGGTTGATACACAGATTCTTTCTTGAAGTGGAAGCAGAAGCTGATCTATGTAGCGCCAAAGCATTGGTGAGGGCAATGTTAGGGTTTGCCTTGAGATCGGCGTGAGGCATGGTTTCCAAAACTTGAATATGCGATTGCAAGAATTTGAGGTACTTGATAGCCTCATCCAGCATTCTGGCAGTCTCGAGTTTCGAGCCCTGGGGTATCAGTTTTTCCAGAGACTGGATCTTTTCACGGATTTTGCTTCTCCTGTTGCGAGCGGCGACGCTCTGCGGCTCCACGGAAGCATACGACGGCTTAGGGTAGCTCTGTAACTGCCGCAGCTGATTTAGATGCTCCGTCTCCGCCTCGCTCGGATGTAACGACGACGGCGGGCATGAAACCGTACAAAAGGAGCGATTCCTTGGCCGCTCGGCGGGCTCTTCTCTACAGCATACCTCTGACAGATTCGGCTGAGTCTGCCATGCTGGGAGGTTGAGCTCTGCATAGTCATAATCTTCATCTTGAGAAACGGGCATGGTAACGAACTCAAAATTACCACATCTATGCATTTGTATTGGCAGGTTCTCGAACTCGAGCCCGCATTGCTGCAACTCTTGTTCATTAACATTGGAAGCGCCAAAGTTAAATGTTCCATCCGGTTCCCAACTCCAAACTGGTGTGCTGCTATTACCAGCACCATAACGCTCCTCCTGCGTTACAAGCAGCTGCTCGGATGGCCAAAACTGCTGCTCGAAATGCGCGCAACTTTCAAGACCCGAGGCGAAGCTGCCTAGCATTTGCGCCTTAAGCACAGCTTGTCTCTCGGCGAACGAGCTCATTTTAGCATTCACAGGCCGCTGGTCGTGAATCCAACATTCCATTTAAACTCACACACTACAAAACAGAAAAGCTGGATACTAGACTGCCTTGCACAGCGCGCTCTCTTTAATTGAATGAAGAAGAAAGTATAAAATATAAAAAAAAAATGATAACGGCCAGAGCTCTATTTTTCTGGCAGGGCGGCAAAGCAGAAACGGTTGACTCTTGAAAATTTTCAAAACGTCAAGGCCTACGGAAAATAAATGCCATTACAATCATTATTTGGTGCGCGTGCGCGCAGTCAGGTTTGAAACCGTAACCAGAATTTTATTCACGCAGGGAGAAAATTGTTTCTGCACCGCCGCCCGATGTGCCACGCCGCCGACCAAGGCGCTGTTATTGCCGTGGAGGTGCCGAGATATAATTTTCTTTTTCCGTGGTTAGGTTGAACAATTCAATCAGATTATTAAATAAATAAGTTTGGTGATTTTGGGAATGGGATATGAAGCAATGTTGAGATTTGATTCTGATCATTGAAGGGGATTTCACTGTTTGTTAGCAGGTGGTGTTTTGACACTTTGAAGCAATTCTGTGCTATAGCATTTAAGCCTCCTATAGTAGCAGTTGTCGCAAAGCAATTCTGGATTACACAGTTATATAATTTGGGAAGCTGTTGTCAGCTCACACACTTCTTCATGCAGTTTAGTTTTACCATTTTCAAATTTCTCATATATTCGAGAGTGAATTAAATGTTAAATGCTATAGCAAAGAATTGCTAAGTGTTAGGCCTTAATTTGTGATTAGTTTTAATATATAATCGTCACCGTGTAATCCATAATTGCTTTGCGATAGTTGCTGCTATAGGATGTTAGACTTAAATGCTATAGCGCAAAATTGCTTTCAAGTGTCAAAACACCTTCTGCAAACAAACAGTGAAATCCCCTTCAGAGATTAGAATCAAATCTCAACAATCCTCTATATCCCATTCCCAAAATCATTATAACTTATTTATTTAATAATCTAATTGAATTGCTCAACCTAACCACCAAAAAAAAAAAAATTTAAATGCTATAGCGCAAAATTGCTTTCAAGTGTCAAAACACCTTCTGCAAACAAACAGTGAAATCCCCTTCAAAGATTAGAATCAAATCTCAACATTTCTCTATATCCCATCCTCAAAATCATTATAACTTATTTATTTAATAATCTAATTGAATTGCTCAACCTAACCACCAAAAAAAAAATTCACATCATCCTACCAAATCTGACCCTGATTACAAGCAAACCTCGAATTCTAGGGTCTCTAGACCTTTTTCAGATTTTACATCGTATTTTGATTGGCCACCATGATTGATAGCCCCCATAGCATATAATCATAGGTATACCATTATAGTTGGTTAAATTCCATTGGGTGTGATGTTTGTTGCTTAAAGGCAAGGTCTTTGGCTTGTGTCAAGGATTAGGGATGCTAGAAGTTATTTTTTTATTTAAGGGGTAAATGCTTTTGACCAGAGCTATGAACCAGAATACAGCCATTCAACAATACCACCCCAATGGGGTTTGAACCTTGGTGGCAAGAACAACAATGCCACAGGTTTAAACCATCACACCATGCCAATACCGGCTAGGAATGCTAGAAGTTCAACAGAATGTTGATATTAAATTCTTATTCACCTCAAAGTAGGGGATAAATATAATGGTGAGATTTTTTATGCCCCTACCAATTTCCATTGCTTTTTGGGGTATTTTGATGGATCATATTCATTTAGTGATAAATTTAGCTCATGATTTCATGCTTATTCCAATCCATTTTATATTTGTATTTATAACCATTTTAGTGCATTCAACCTTATCCCATATCTATTTAAACATCGTTTATTAGCCTACATTTGAAACCATGCCCACACATTCATTGATTGCCTCAAAATTTATAATTTTTTGTTCTAGGTCAATCTTGATTAGCTTAAGGATGGGCCCAAACTTTTAAATTTTAAATGTAAATATCTAGACTCTAGCTCTTTCCTACTAGCAATTATGGGTTGACTTGGCACATGTTTTGTGTGAATTTTTATTGTTTCTTAGTATTTAAAGACACTCAATATGCACTTATTATCATTTTATATTTTGGGATAACTATATTTAGGTCATTTGAATGGTTGTGCATGTTTTCTACAATTAGAATTTATTGTAAGGATCTATAAATCTCCTTAAAGGTGTTTGTAAACACCATCCTAATAATTTTAGACACAAGGAAGGTGAAGATGAAGAGATATCGATAAAAAAAATGTCAAATCATTATTGTAGTTCATAGTTCATTCCTACCCATCAAAGCATACATAATTGATTCTACGCAAGAATTCTTCATTTTTGTTTCCTAATTACATGTAAATTAATTATATATTCATTGTTTGCAATTATTTAATTAGCCTAGATTAATTCTTTGAAGTTGTAATCTTAAAATTTGTATATTCATGTCATTTCTGATTTAGTCATTTTTTCCTATTTTAAGAGAATGTCGATAAATTTACACATTGACAAATGTCATAATATTATGTGAAGCCAATTTCTCCCACATGATGCTACTCCTCCATTTACAGGGATTCCCACATCCTTTATCCATACCTTGTCCAAATTGGTCCTTATTCCCATGTATTTTTTATTGATTATACATATATATGTAATAATTCATAAGTGTTTCATTAAATTTTTCACCTTTTTGTATTAAATGCCAAAATATAATTGTTTAGTAGTTTGGTCATCATTTTGAACCTTAAATCAAAAATATAACTAAGTTTTCTTCAACTCCTTCACTTTACTTACCTACCTAAAGCCAACCAACCAACCATATAAGTATTTGTGTAATTTATTGCTATATATTTATGTATTTAAAGACATTTAGTTGCATTCATTTGATTGTGCAAACATGTATTATTTACATTTATGAAAGAAGACAAATGAATTGGTGTAATAAAATGAATTTAGATCTAGAAAATTGTTCTAGGAGAATAAATGAAGTGATATCTTTTATTGTTTACTCATTTTAGATGAGGGGGTTTGACTTATGAAAACATGTCCATTTTTTAGAGTAAGAAAAATCCTTCATATATATTCTTAAATGTTATCATCTTTAATTATATAAAAAAAATTATAAATAAATAAAAATAAATCAAGTAAAACATAAAACATAATTATACATATTACTCTTTAATGATAGAAATAAAAGCCCTCATTTATTACATTTATATTCTTAAAATAACTCTTATTATTAATCTATTCTATTCTTTTAAGTCTCAAATATCATTAATTAAACTAATTTATACTTAATTTACTACATATTTATTTAATTAACGTAAATTAACTCCTAATGAAAGTTTTTATTGTCCTTACATATTTCTTTGCAAGATGATAAGAACCAAGAATAAAGCACTTCGAATACATGTAAAATGAGCAATAGAAATTTTGCTAAAAAAAAAATAATTAAATAAAAAAGAAATTAAAAGTAACGAAACTTTCGCATATTAATGCATTCCAATCTATCGGGATTGAATCTGTACTCTGCCCTCTGATTTTGAATTGTAATCTGTACTTTCGAGCATTAATGTTCATTTCTCTTTACATAACAAATCGTTAATATAGGACAATGCCAATTAAACTCAAACTGAACTTGGCTGTCAAGATATAATCTATAGGAAAAGAAATGTCACCGGCAGAATTCACGTATTGTATTTAAAACAAATTAATCCAGCAAGATTTTCACAGCATTTTCCCACGTCAAAATTTTGTTCTGCCAAATTTAAAATCACTTTAATTGCTCTTTCTTCCGTAATTATGAATTTGAAGGACATTCAGAAGACATCCTTATTTGACTCCAATATTACTACCAAAACATTCATAATAAATCTGGCGGCTCCTACAACAGCAGTTAGCCAGCTAAGTTCTGCCAATTTTGGAAAAGAACCTGCCAACCTTGCCTTATTTCCAGCGGGTCAGCACGGAACTGAACAGTCTTTGACCACCGGTCACCGGCTACCAGCGAGAGTTGTAAATAAAATAGATTACGTCAAAATGGTGGCCGGGAGTGGGACCCTTTGTTCACCGTCACATGCAGCAAATTGAAAAATTCATAAATCTTGGTCACATTGTCCTTTAAAAGGCCACAGTAAATGGCCCTCAGGTAAGGGGAAATAAAGCTTTTTTGCCAGGCTGGGCGATGGGAAATCTAGTGCGCACACGCCTGCCAGGTAAAAATTGATGGCATATACATTTATGTTTCATGGCGACCAAAGAAAAGAATGAGCAGTTAGAATTATCTTGGACGAAAAGGAGCGGGGAGGACCAAAGAGGCGACAGAGGGCAGAAGGCAGATGGGTGTCCTCTATCTCCCACTTTATTTGGTTTAAGGTAGTATAGAAATTTTTATACCCCTACCAATTCCTATCGAATTTTGGGGTGTATTTTGATGGATCGTATTCAGTTAGAAATAAATTTAGCTCATGATTCCATGCCTATCCCAATCTATTTTAGATTCATTTATAACCATTTCAGTGCATTCAATCTTATCGCATCCTTATTTACACATATTTTCATATATTCACTATTTTAACATGATTTGTTCGTGTACATTTGAAATCATGTCCACACATTCATTTGTTGTCTGAAAATTTATAATTTGAAATAAATGAAGTGATGTCTTTGTCTTCTATTATTTTGATTGATCATATAAATAAAAACTCTCATTTATTACATTTATATTCTTAAAATGCATTCTCAAGATACAGTAATGGTTTTTCAAAATTCGTTCATATAAGACTTTACCAATAAACTCAAAACAGAACTTGATTTACAATGAGAGGATAAAAGTAAGAATCTCAAAAAATTATTAGTTGAAGCAGAAATTGGAGAAATCGCCGGTTAGATCAGGCCGTGTAGATGCAAGCGCTTCCTTCTGCTGCACGGTAACGATGATTTTTCCTGCGCTAAAAAGCTTCTTCTGAATTCTAGACGAACTCAGTAAAGTGTGAAGCATTTGCTTGGTAGATAGCTTCTTTGATGAAGCGGAAGCAGAAGCTGATCTACGCATCGCTAAAGCATTGGTGAGGACAAGCTTCCGTGAGCCATCGCCATTAGAATTTGACTTCAGACAAATATTTGCATGATCATCGGCATTGTTAGGGTTTGACTTGAGATCGGCATGAGGCATGGTTTCCAAAACCTGAACTTGTGCTTGCAAGAATTTGAGGTACTTGATAGCCTCATCCAGCATTCTGGCAGTGTCGAGTTTCGAATCTTTTCACGGATTTTGCTTCTCCTGTGACGAGCCGCGACACTCTGCGGCTCCACTGAAGCATACGGCGGCTTACGGCTCTGTAACTGTCGCAGCTGATCAAGATGCTCCATCTCCGCCTCGCTCGGATGTAACGACAACGGCTGGCATGAAACCCTACCAGGAAACGGTGGGCATGAGGACAAGCTCAAATCAGAAGAAAACTGCGGTGAAGGAGGAATACCGAGGTTCATCGACGGGCTAGGAATAAGAAGACGAGCAACGCGCGGGAGCTTCTTCATTACGTCGTCCAGGGTATAAAAGGAGCTGTTCCTTGGCGGCTCAGCGGACGCTTCTCTAAAGCATACTTCTGAGAGACGCGGCTGAGTCTGCCATGCTGGGAGGTTGAGCTCTGCATACCCATAATCTTCATCTTGGGGAACGGGCATGGGAAGGAAATGAAAATTACCACATCCGTCCATTTGAATTGGCAGGCTCTCGAACTCGAGCCCGCATTGCTGCAACTCTTCTTCATTAACATTGCAAGCGCCGAAGTTAAATGCTCCATCCGGTTCCCAGCTCGAAACCGCTGTGCTGTTATTACCAGCGCCATAATGGTCCTCCTGATTTACAAGCAGCTGGTCGCATGGCCAAAACCGCTGCTCGAAATGCGCACAACTTTCAAGACCCGAGGCGAAGCTGCCGAGCATTTGCGCCTTAAGCACATCCTGTCTCTCGGCAAACGAGCTCATTTCACCATTGACAGGCCACTGGTCGTGAATCCAGCACTCCATTTAATATCACTCACACTGCAAAGAAGAAAAGCCACTCCACTATCTAAATAATAGACTGCCTTACACAGCGCTCTCTCTCTCTCTCTCTCTCTCTCTTTCTTATCGAATGAAGAAGAAAGTATAAAATATATAGAGGTACATGATAACGGCCCGAGCTCTATTTTTGCAGCAGGGCGGCAAAGCAGAAACGGTAGACATTGCAGCGGGGGTCTGCCTATTCCAACACGTCATTTTGAAATTTAAAACATTTCCAGCCCTCATAAATTCTGTAAAACATGCTCCGTGATATTATGTTTGCTTAGAGAATTCTGCATTCAAATTATCAATCTTTCCTTTCATTTCGTTCCGCCAACCAGGTAAAGAAAGGTAACGTACAGAATATTTATTTCAGGAGAATTTCAAATGTTTTCTTTTGCAGTCCGTCTTTATGATGTTGACAGCGGAAGAATTCGGTCGTTAGCCATCGAAATCTCATGTAATATTCTCATAAATCAGAGAGAAACTTTAAGAGATTAAATTTGATAGTTGTTTGGCTGCATTTTGTTGTAAAATACAGTTTTAAACTTTTAGAAATATCGTACTACATAGAAGAAAAAATTTGAAATTAAAAAATTTAAAGGTTATATTTATATTTCTCTAATAAGTTATATTTTATTATTTGAATGGTATAAACCAGCAATCGCACCTTGGTATGCAGTGGGTACGCGGAAGGGGTGTGGAAGGTCAATTTGAAAAAAAAAAGGTATATGAGTGAAACAAAACCTTTGAATTATTAAAGTAATCAAGCTCCTTTACTATTAATCTTTACTTGCATGGGTCCATTTTGTTTGACATCGCTAATTTGTCATTATAACATTCTCTTGTTATGCAGTCCAAATGTTTGGCAACTTTCATTAATTTAACCATCCAATGTTAGCGGTAGAGATAAAATTAGGATGGGGGTTAATGTTAGGGTTAGGGTCAGAGATAAAATTAGGGTCAAGATTAGGAATACAAACAGAATTAGGGTTAGTTTTAGGATTAAAGTTAGAATTAGAGTTAGGGTTGGGAATAAGGTTAAATCTAGGATTAGGATTAGAGTTAGAGATAAAACTATGTTTAGGATAGGGTTAGGGTTATGGTTAAGATTAGGATTCGAGTTATGCTTAAGGTTAAGTTTATGATTAGGGTTATATTGAGATATGATTTAGGGTTAGGTTTAGGGTTAGTATTATGTTTAGGTTTTATGTTAGCATTAGGGTTAGGATTATAATTATAATTAGAGTTAGTTTTAGAATTATGGAAAGGGTTACTATTAGAATTAGGGTTAGTGTTAAGGTTACAAAAGGAATTAGCATTAGTGTTAGGGATAGAGATAAAACTAGGATTAGGGTTAGGTTAGGATTAGGGTTAGAAATAAAATTTATCATGAATATTTACTTATATGGTTAACATTAGGATTAGGATTAGGGTTAGTGTTAGGGTTATAGATAAAATTAGGGTCAGGGTCATGGTTATAGATAGAATTAAGGTTAGAGTTAGAATTAGGGTTAAAATTAGGATTAGAGTTAGTTTGAGGATTAAAGTTAGAACTAGAGTTGGGGTTGGGAATAAGGTTAAATCTAGGATTAGGATTAGAGTTAGAGATATTATTATGTACCCCCATTGTCAAACTTACCTCTCCAACTCTATGGGAGAATTCACCAAGAGTACCATGTCTACATCAACAAAGACTCTCCATCATACCTATACTCCACCTCCATAGGAGTGGCTTCCATCTCAATAGGAACTACAAGGGAGAAAACATGTTGAAGAAGCATGGGCAACTCACTACACTCTTAGAACTTGACTCCACCTCGATAGGAGATGTCTCCATGTCAAAAGGAGAGGTCTCCACCTCAATAGGAGATAGAATCTATAGAGTGGGTAAGAAAAAAACACTTCTGTAGAGAGAATAAACATTGAAACCATGGGCAACAAAAGCACATAGGCTTTCATGATGAACATAGAAGATAGAATAGCCAAAAATGAAATGCACAAAATTTGGGAGTTCACAACACCCTTGAAGATCATCAACAAATCATCCATAAACAAAGTAAGATTCCAAAGAAGAGGCCATCAAAGGCTTCATCATACAACAAGTTTAGCTTTTTGCAAAGAGCTTCAAAAACAACCCCAATATTGTTGAGAATTGTGTCTCAACCTTGCAAGCTTTTTCCAGAAAATTATAGAATTTGTTTATGGTAGTTCTCCACATGTTTATGTGTTGGAAAAAGGTGTATGAGTTGTTAAAAATGTGCCTTGTCTGTAGTAGAATAGAGGAGGGCTATTTTTAGAGTATAAACAACTCATTGGGGGTCTAAACTAGAGGACAAAATTATGGACGAAAATGCTATTTTAACTTGGTTGTTTTTCCATCTTGGAGTTACAAATGACAAGTGGGTAACATGTGGCATGGTTGTTTTGCCCATGGTTTTGGCCCATGTTTTTGTAAAACCACAAATGGTTTCTAGGTTGTAAATCACTATAAAAGGAGGGCTTGGGGAGGTGTTTGTATCATTGAGTTCAATTTGCAAGACTGGGTGCTAGAAGGAGTCTCTCTGAGTCTGAGTTCGAGTTGTGGTGATGGGCTCCTGTAAGAACTTGCATTGCAAGTGTATTGTAATCTTCTTGATTTGATAATACATTGTGCGGGTTTTGGAGGGTGGGGTTTTTCTCTCGGAAGGGTTTCCCCACAGTAATTACTATGTTATGTGTTTATTGTGATATTTCATTTATGCATGTTTATTTGTCTATTGAAATCTCTGTAATAGTTAACTGAATTTGCATAATCGTCCTCTCAAGATTAGCGTAGGAAGCGATTCCACACACCTTTGCTTTCTTACAAGTGGTATCAGAGCCTAGCCAGTTTTGGTTCTATTTGTTGGGTACAGGGTTTTTTGAGCTAATCAAGGTTTGAATGGGAGCTTGTGCAGAGGTTTTCATTTCTGTATTACAGGATTGCAAAGATGGCAAGCATATCGGGGAGAATTGATGTAGAGAAATTTTCTGGCACAAACTTTGAGACGTGGAAGCTGAAGATGGAAGATCTGTTAATTGATCAAGATCTATGGGATGCAGTGGATGAGAATACCCTGAGGCCCATAGATCCAACTTTAGCTGCATAATATGATGTGACTGATAGAAAAGATAAAGGTCTCATCAGATTGTGTCTTGCAGATTCAATTCTGATTAATATCTATGAAGAATCTACTATAAAGAAGCTTTGGAAGAAGCTAAGTGAGATCTACCAAGCAAAATCATTTGTGAATAAGATTTTCTTGAGGAAGAAGTTGTATTCCTTGAGAATGGAAAAAGGTGGATGAATTTCTGAGCATCTTGAAACATTCAATATGTTGGTGACTCAGTTGACCTCAGTTGGGGTTAAGATGGATGAAGAAGAAAGGTGCCAAACTTTGTTGTGTTCGTTGCCAGACTCATGGGACAACCTTGTCATGGTCATAGGGAGCACTTTAGTTGTCTTGAAGATGGAGGACGTTGTTGGTTCTCTACTTTCTGAGGAGATGAGAAGGAAGGTCTCTCTGAATGCCAAAGAGGATTTGAGTGTTCGAGGAAGACCAAAAGAAAGAGGAAAGAACGAAAAGCAGCATGGCCGTTCTAAGTCCAAGAATAAGGGGAGATCAAAATCTCCTGGTAAGTCCAAGGAAATCTACTAGAATTGTGGCAAACCTGGACACTTCCGAAAGGACTGCAAAGAGGAGAAGAAGAAGAAGAAGAAGAAGCAAGATTTTGATTCTAGGTCCGAGAAGGAAGATGGAGATGATTTCATCCCAGCCTTGGCCACTCATGCAGGTGACAATGCATGGTTGATAGACTTAGGTGCATGTTTCCACATGACTCCTAATAGAAACTGGTTTAGTAAGTATGAAAATTTTGATGGTGGTAAGGTGTATTTGGGTGATAACTCTGTTCTTGATATTGTTGGTCGTGGAACTATTTGTGTGAAATTTTCTGATGGTAGAATTAGAAGATTTGATGGTGTCTTGCATATCCTGGGGTCTTAGCAAGAAATTTGTTATCTGTTAGCAAACTAATAGATGCGGGTGTGCTTGTACAGTTTTATGAAGCAAGTGTAAAAATGGTGAGAGGTGCTATGGTAATAGCAAGAGGAAGCTGATTGGGTACATTGTACCAGCTTGATGCATGCATGGTTGAGTGCAATAGTACTTCTGATAAGATTGTGAAAATGACTACTTTGTTGGAGAAGGAGAGAGTTTCTCTTTCAACAGATGGTCGTGGTTTTTGGGTGCCCAAGGGTGCTCTATCTACTGAATCAAAGTTACCTACAGAGAAGACCATGTTATGGCACCAAAGACTCGGCCACATAGGTCAGAAGGGTCTACGGACCTTGAAAAATAAAAACCTTGTTGATGGGTTGAATGACTGCAATCTTGAGTTCAATTTTTTTGAGCATTGTATCTATGCTAAACAAAATTGTATTTAGTTTTACTCGAGTTCTCATAAGTCTTCATGTATTTTGGATCTTATCCATTCAGATGTATTTGGTCCAGTTGATGATTCTTCTATTGGTAGATCAGTTTATTATGTTTCTTTCATTGATGATTTCAGTAGAAGAACATGGGTTTATTTTCTTAGGAGTAAAGCTAAAGTTTTTAGTCATTTCAAAGAGTTTAAAGCAATGGTTGAGTTGTAGACTGGAAAGAAGATAAAGTGTTTGAGAAATGATAATGGTGGTGAATATTGCTCTAATGATTTTGACACATTTTGTAAAGATTGTGGTATTAAAAGAGAGAAGATGACTCCGTATTCTCCACAGCAGAATGGAGTTGTAGAAAGAATGAACAGGGCCTTGATGGAGAAGGCTAGGAGTATGCTGAGTGGAGCTGGACTGGAACAAAAGTTCTAGGCTGAAGCTGTTGCCACTACCTGCTACCTGATAAATAGGTCTCCTACATCAGCTCTTGTTGATAAGACGCCAATGGAAGCATGGTCAGGCCACAAGCCTTCACTTAGACATCTGAGTTTGGTTGTGAGGCATATGCTCATGTGCCAAAGGAGAAGCGAACAAAATTGGACAACAAAGCTGTCAAATGTATCTTCATTGGATATAGTTATGGTGTGCAAGGATACAAGCTTTGGGATCCTATTACACAAAAGGTATTTTATTCCAGAAGTGTTATTTTTAGAGAAACTAAGCCTTCTTCTATTATAGTGCAGCCATAAGAGATGGAAGAAAAGAAAGATGTGATTCAACTGCCTACTACACCTAAGAAAGTTGAATTGAGGCCCTTAGAAAGACAAGATGTTGAGGAGAGCTCTATGAGTTCTGAATCATCAGAGGAAGAGGGAGAACCTGAACCTTCAGGAACTAGATCTTGTTCGAAGGTCTAGTAGACAGAGGAAAGCACTAGAAAGGTATGGATATTCTCCTGATGATTGGAGGTGTATATTTTCTTTGAATGCTAATATTGATTAATCAAGATCTGTAGAAGAGGCTCTTGGTATGAATGATTCAGAGTCCTAGAAAATAGCCATGGAAGAAGAGATGGAAGCTCTTAAGAAGAATGACACATGGGACCTTGTACCATTGCCTGAAGGACGAAAGCTTGTTGGTTGTAAATGGGTGTTCAAAAGGAAGATGGGTTCAAATGGAAGCATTGAGAAGTATAAATCACGTTTGGTTGCAAAAGGTTACTCCTAGGTTGTAGGAGTTGATTATGGTGAAATTTTTTCTCCTGTAGAAAAAAATGACATCCATTCGATTTTTACTTTCTATTGCAGCTACTTATGATCTAGAGGTTGAGTAGATGGATGTGAAAATAGCTTTCCTTCATGGAGATTTGGAAGAAGAAATTTATATGACACAGCCAGAGCACTTTGTGGTGAAAGGTAAAAGTCATTTGGTTTGTAAGTTGAAGAAATCCTTGTATGGTTTAAAACAAAGTCCTAGGATGTGGTACCAGAATTTTGATACATATGTTTTGAGTTTGGGATTTGTGCGATCTAAATATGATCATTGTATATATTACAAGTATGATGGTGATTATTTCCTAGTTATTGCCTTGTATGTCGATGACATGTTTATTGGCAAAGGAAAAGGTTTGATTGTAGAATTAAAATCTAAGCTCTCAGCAAAGTTTGAAATGAAAGATCTTGGTATAGCAAGGCATATTCTGGGAATGGAGATTATAAGAGATAGGAAAAATAGAAAGCTTTGGCAAGGCCAGAGTAAGTATGTTGGTACTATTATGAGAAGATTCAATATGCAGGATTCCAGACCATTGAGTGTTCCTGTTACTATGGGAACAAAGCTTTCTAACTCACAGTGTCCTACATCCCCATTGGAGATGGAAGAGATGATTCGAGTACCATATCAGAGTGTTGTTGGAAGTTTGATGTATGCTATGGTCTGTACAAGACCAGACATTGCCCAAGCAGTGGGAGTACTTTCCTGTTACATGTCTAATTTAGGAAGAGCACATTGGGATGCAGTAAAAAGAGTTTTTAGATACTTGCAGGGTACCTCAGAGTACTCTATTTGTTTCCATGGAACAGGAAATGAGAATTCCTTGGATATTCAAGGCTACGTGGATTCAGACTGGGCCAGTGATATTGATAGAAGAAGATCCACCAGTGCATATGTGTTTACATTATTCAGTGGTGCAATCAGTTGGATGAGCAAGCGGCAAGCTATGGTTGCTTTGTCCACTACAAAGGCAGAGTATATGGTAGCTACTCATGCCTACAAGGAAGCCATCTGGCTAAAGATATTGTGTTCAGATATAGAGTTCAAATAGGGTGCAGTGACAATTTATAGTGATAGTCAGAGTGCAATCTGCCTAGCGAAGAACCTGACATTTCATGCTAGGACCAAGCACATTGATGTATAATATCATTTTGTGAGAGATATGGTCGAGGATGACAAGGTGAAGCTGGAGAAGGTGGAGACTTTGGTGAATGTTGCTAATGCATTAACTAAGCCCATGAGCACAGAGAAATTCAGATGGTGTTCAAAGTCTATGGGGCTCTTAACCCCTAGCAATTAAGTCCATGACACTTTGGATCCCCTGACTCTTGCAAGGTGTTCGACAAGTGGGAGAATGTTGAGAATTTTGTCTCAACCTTGCAATCTTTTGCCAGAAAATTCTAGAATTTGTTTGTGGTAGTTCTCCACATGTTTATGTGTTGGAAAAAGGTGTATGAGTTGTTAAAAATGTGCCTTGTCTGTAGTAGAATAGCGGAGGGCTATTTTTAGAGTATAAACAACTCATTGGGGGTCTAAACTAGAGGACAAAATTATGGACGAAAATGTTATTTTAACTTGGTTGCTTTTCCATCTTGGAGTTACAAATGACAAGTGGGTAACATGTGGCATGGTTGTTTTGCCCATGGTTTTGTAAAACCACAAATGGTTTCCAGGTTGTAAATCACTACAAAAGGAGGGCTTGGGGAGGTGTTTGTATCGTTGAGTTCAATTTGCAAGACTGGGTGCTAGAAGGAGTCTCTCTGAGTCTAAGTTTGATTTGTGGTGATGCACTCCTGTAAGAACTTGCATTGCAAGTGTATTGTAATCTTCTTGATTTGATAATACATTGTGCGGGTTTTGGATGGTGGGGTTTTTCTCCTAGAAGGGTTTTGCCACGGTAATTACTGTGTTATGTGTTTATTGTGATATTTAATTTATGCATGTTTATTTGTCCATTGAAATCTCTATAATAGTTAGTTGAATTTGCATAATCATCCTCTCAAGATTAGCGTAGGAAGCAATTCCACGCACCTTTGCTTCCTTACAAATATAAGCCAAAAAAACCACAGCCTCAAGAAAGTTAGCCTAGAGAATCATAAACCCCTAAACCTCTAGCACTAGGAAGTTAAAATAATAGACATAAACTTTGTAAATCAGATAACACTCAAATACACCATGCTTGAAGGCACCAAAGTGAAAGACTAGAATCTTCAAAATAGGGTAGAGATTAAATTTGATAGTTGTGTGGTTGAATTTTGTTGTAAAATATAGTTTTAAATTTTTAGAAAAATCATACTAGATAGAAGAAAAGATTTGAAATTAAAAAATTTAAAGGTTATATTTATATTTCTATAATAAGATATAATTTATTATTTGAATGGTATAAACTAGCGATCACACCATGGTGTGCATTGGGTATGCCAAAGAGGTGTGGAAGGTCAATTTGAAACAAAAATGTCTATTTTTTGGGGTATATTTGTGCAATGAAAGTCTAAATGGAGAAATGATATGTATCAATTACAAGAATCCACACACGATTGAAACAAAACCTTTGAATTGAGAAAATAATTAACCTCCTTTACCAAATTAATCTCTACATGCATGGGTCCATTTTATTTGACATTAAGTTATTTTATTATTATAACAATGTTCCCTTGTTAGGTATGGTACACAGTCTAAATGTTTGGTAGATTTCATTAATTTAACTATCCAATGTTATGGAATCAACAACACCATCCAATAGGAGTTCAAATAAAGAGGCAGAAATTATTCAAACCACATAACACACCAACAAACAAGAAAAACTCCCCTGCAATGACTTTCTCAAACAAAACTATTTGAGTTGACATGCACCTTAAAAAATAAGAAACATGGATAGTGTAATGTCCAACTATAAAAAATGTACTTACTATATTCTTCCATAAATGTTCATACCCTTTTTGTACATGCGAGTAGAATGCTGAAATAATTTAGGATATTTGGCTTTGCACTTGTGAACTACATTTTCTTAGAAGCTTGTAGATTTTTTTTAATAAATTCATATTATGCAATTATGGTAGGTCATGAGGCAACATTTGTTTGAGGTATTCTATCAAAAATTTTAAGTCCCTAATTATTTTTACAATTTTATTTTTGTGGTCCTACTTGTTGGTGAGGAAATTTGTGAGAATTATGTTTCAAATGAAGTTGATATTACCTATTATTTTTTCTAATAGTTAAATCATGTTGTATTTAGATTAGAGATATTTGCAATGATAGAGGACATGCAAGGATATGTTCCACAGTCCTTCATTAATTCAAATATTTTGAGATCGTCCTTACAAAATCCATGTTGTGCATATCTTACAATCATTGCATTCCATGAGATGAAATCTCTTTGGTGGATTTTGTCAAGAAATTCACGTGTCTTTTCTATCTTCCACATTTTGCATGAATGTCCCCTAGGAATGTTGTAACTACAACATTTGATAAAATTATTCTATTCTTTATGCTTTGATGGATGTCCATATCATGTTCCAATGCTCCTATATTGGCACAAATAGGGAGAATTATAACCAAAGTTGTGGAGTTTGGCTTTACACCTGCCAATTGCATTCGCTTGAAATTTTTGAAAGCTTTTTAAAGAAATCCATTTTGTGTATATTCTACTATCATTTCCATGAGATAACCTCTCTTTGAGGCATTATGTCAAATAGTTCACGTGCCTTTTTATGCTTCCACATTTTGCATACATGTCTACCAGAGCACTTCCAACTACAATATATGAAAATTACCCTCTTTCCATGATGCTTTGATGGATGTTTGTACCCTGTTTCAAAGATCCTATTTTTCTATAGGTAGGGATGATATTGGAAAAGGTTGTAGAATTTGGATTTACACTTGCCAATTGCATTTTCTTGAAATTTTCTAAAGCCTTTCCAACAAATCCATTTTTTTTATATCCTACAATCATTGCAATCCATGTTTTTCAATTATTCTATCAAATGGTTCACATGCCTTGTTAATGCTTTCACTTTTTTCATGCATGTCTATTAGGGTAGTGGTGACCATAATATCATGGATATCCATGCCCTATTCCAAAGCTCCCATTTCAACATGGGAAGGGAGGATGCTAGAAAATATTGTGGAATTTGGATTTAAACTTGACAACTAGATTTGCTTGGAAACTTCTAATACCCCTTCAATAAATCCATTTTATGTATATTCTGCAACCATTGCAATCCATGACATGACATATGCTTGAGGCATCTTGTCAAACACTTCATGTTCTTTTTCTATGCTTCCGCATTTTGCATACATGTCTGCTAAGGTAGTTACAACTACAACATCTGAAAAACTTCCTCTATCCTCTATGCTTTGATGGATGTCCATACCTTGTTCCAAAGCCCCCACTTTTGCATAGGCAAGGAGAATGGTAGAAAAGGTTGTGGATTTTGAGCCTCATTTCTTCTAGCATGGAGAATCCAAGTAATCTAGGGTTGAAAATTACAAAATAAACAAAATCTAGTATTTTGTGAAAGCCGAAAACAAAAAGAAAAAAATACAACATGAAATCAAAATAGGATAGAATTATGAAAATAGTTAAGAAAAACTCTATCAATTTAGGGGAAAAACAAAATACATTTGTTAATTACTTAGCAACTTTTGAAAATATAATAACTTAATTTATTTCCTTAATAATTGAGAAAAAGAGTTGTGAAGAATATAGAATAGATTAAACTGTGGCACACCACAAACACTGAAACCAAATTGGGGAAAAAGGCATGAAAACAAGATCCATGTGTAAAATGCCGAAACATAAAGAAAAGGGGTACACCATAATGAATTGATAAAAAAGGAAGTATGATGGACCTATTTCTCTAATTCCATTCAAGGAAATGAGATTCAAACAATGAGATGACTAACAACCAAAAGGTGAGTCAAATCAAGATATGAATCAATAAATCTCCTTTCTATACAAGGATAGAGGTGAGCCAAATAACACTTCGGGGATAAAGATTAAAACCATTAAAAATCTCCAAAATGCAAGCTATACAATACAAATAAAAGACTGTACTCCAAACTAATAGAAAGAAAAATTAGAAGGAAGATCTAGAAAGGGGAGAATAATGTGTACCATTAGCCAAAAGTGACTTTTTGCAGTTCACTGAGGACTCATTCACCCTATGGTGAATGGGTCTTGGCTAGGGTTCTACAAAAATCCTTTCTAGGTTCTCTTCTACTAAGTATGCACTTCCAGATATCGGATTTTCACTATCGGATAACAAAAAATAAATCCTATAGAATATTTTTTGTGAAATGACAAATTTTCTTGCAAGTTTTACAACATTGCAACTTTCTTCAATTTTTCTCTTCAAAGGATCTTCCACAAAAAAATTTCAATCACACATCAAAGAGAGAAAAATGTTATTTTTGATGATGGGGGGTTCGCCTTGGTCAAACCCCATTTGATTATTTAATTTGGTAATGAAAAAAATAGTATGAAGGAATGATGAATGAACAAGAAATGTCACCACTCACCAAACCTTTATTTGAACCTTGCACTATAGATCTACAACTTGCATGAAGAGGCTTCAATGAATGTGGATCTTGATCATGAAACATGACTTGAAACAATGCCTTTAAACACTTGAATAGATCTTGAACTCTACAACCATATTAGCTCAAACACCATGCATGATGTAATAAATCTTTGACATGATAATGTAATCTTGATTTCTGCAGTAATCTTCAATAAATCTACCTTTAAATATCTTGATAATGCTCTTGATCATCACCTTAGCTCTTGCAATTGAACACTTGAAAATCTAGGATCCTCTCTTGAAAATCTTGGTGAATCATAGTGAAATGGCCTTAGATTTATATGTAACCTTAATATCCAAAAATTCAAATATCACAAGTCGACATCAAATTATAGATTTGAAAATGTTAAAATATCATCAAAAAATAAATTTGAATTTAGGTCCTAGTGCTAAGTGGGGACCCATTCACCCTATGGTGAATGGGTCCTAGGTCATTACCTAGGACGCACATTACTCAATGTTAAACGTTATGTTCTGGCATTTATGAATTTCCGGTCTTACTCTTTGAAAAATGCAATTAAGTAGGCTTGGATTTGAATTAAAGGAGCCATTTAAGGCATAATTAACCTCAATTAATTAATGAAGCCCTAGATCAGTGTGAAAGTGTAAAGGTAAACCTTACAACACAAAAAATAAGGCCCAATTAAGTATATTTTAATTAAAAGGGCCCTAAACTTAATGTGAATATGTAAAGCATATTACAACACTAAATTAAGGCATAATTTTAGCTCATTTTATTATTAATTATTTATGCCAAATTAACTGTGGAAAAGGGATACTTTTTCCTACACTACATTTAGCCCCCACTTTAGTGAGAGGATGAGTGCAAGCACAAACTCACACTAAAGTATACATTCAAGACACTTATGTATGCAATAATGACAAAGATACACAATCATACAAGTGAAACCTAGAAAATATTGGACTCTAATATTTTGGAAGATAGAACTAGGGTTTAGGACCTTTCCACCTTCTTTCTTCAAGTTTCACTCAAGGAAACCTTAGAGATCTCATTCTAGGAATGGAATGAGGGAAAGAGGTCTATAATAAGGTGTCCTAGGGTGTGATTAAAGATTAAAAGAAGGGTTCACCTCCAAGATAGGGCTTTGAAGGACAAGAAATGTAAATGATATGCACAACTTAAGTAAATGACCTAGAAATGAACTCAAATTAGAACAACAAATTGGAGATAAACAGAGGTGCACCTAGAAAGTTGAAGAGGCTTGAATGAGGGTCTGAATTCCTGAAAAATATTCATTTTTGAAGCATAATGGGACTAATATGCTAGTAGGTGTGATTTAGTCCCAGTTTAGGGTTTTGGGCTGGAACTAGAATCTAGAACTGCTAAATCAAGATGTATAGAAAAATCCTGAAAAACTAGTATACCAGGACTCATACGCCACAATTGGTGATTTTTTCCTAGTATTAGGGCTGATTTGAAACTCTAGTATCCTCTAGTGCTTCCCTTTAGCTTCTCTCATATCAAATATCTAAGTCTGAAACACCAAATCGCAACTTGTAGGTGACTTTCCATGACTTTGCAATGTAGATGACAACTTTGAAAACTTGACAACTTTTCTCCAATCTTTCTCTACAATGAATCTTCAACCTATATCTACAAATCACAGATGAAAGAGAGTGAAATTTTTTGTTTTGTTAGTGGATAGGGGTTTTCCTTGGTCAAACCCCATTTTGGTAATCAAACCTTAAAATGAAATCAAATAGAAAGGAAGGAATGATGAATGAACAAGTATGTAGTGTTGCAACTCACCAAACCCTTGAACAAAAGGTTGCAATATTGTAGGCAGGTAAAAGCACAAACCTGTGTCACACTTTATAAAGGAATCAACCAACACCAAAAAAAATTCTAAACTTCGACCACATAAAAGTGGTCTTTATGTTTTGAATTTGAAAATAGTGTAAACTAGTGAAATGTAGAACTTTTGATGAAGTTTATTGCTGTAATTTTTTAAAATTTAAAAAAAATTATTTTCATTATGTTTTATCAATTTAAGGAAAAAATTTGGAATACTGAAAATTTCATAAAAGACTGACTTCATGGGCTGTCAAGAAACAACTTGAAAAAAACTTCATTTCTCCCTAAAATTTTTTTTCTCCAAATAGGTAACTTCAATATCTTGTGCATGGAAAAAAAAAAAAAATTGATGTAAATTTTTCTTATAATAACATTTTAAAGTCAAACATGTGAGAATTTGACAGTTTTCATTGGCCGTCAACTATTTTCAAAAAATTTAATCATTTTCAAAAAACAAATTATACCCTTTTGAAGAAGACTCTCCTCTTGTGCCCCATATAAGATTTAAATTTTTTTAATAAGTTTTACGAGTTCTCTTTTTTTTTTTAATTTGTAATCAACCTCTTTTTTCATTTTAAAAATCTACTTGCATTATTTTAAAAATAAAATATATTAAAACTAATCAAAATATTAAAAAAATTATATATTTGGATTCTCCACTCCAAGCTCTACAAAAGGGTAGTTTTGTTTTTTCAGAAAAATCATTTTGACTAAAGAAATACCTAGCGAAAGTTGAAAGTTTAGAAAAATTCTGAAAAAAGCTGAGTTGGCTACCAACTAGGATGCCACATAGACAATTTCAATAGAAACTATTTCTATAGAAACGGTTTCAAATGAAACCATTTCTATAAAAATAGTTTCTACCAAAACGTTTTCTATAGAAACCTCGCACATTAAAAAATGCAATTTCAAAGCCAATTTCAAAGCAAGAAACAAAAAATAATAAATTTTTGGGATTCGGGAAAAACTTATTCGATTGAAATTTGTGTGCCACGTAATAAGCCACGTGGTTTTGGTCGAAACCTAACCAGGTGAAACCTTTATGGCCAAAAATATTTTGCTCTAAACTATTTATTTGGCCGAAAGTGTAACACAACTTTGTGCTTTTACCCATATAATGGCTAGCATGAATGTAGATCTTGAATCTTGCTTTTATGTTATGGATCTTGACTTGAATGATTGCTTGAATCTTAAGAACCTACATCACAAATTTTAGCTAAAACAAAACATGATGCATGATGACTTTGACATGATGCTCCAAAGTGCTTGATAATCACTCTTGAATGCTCTTGAATTGCTAGAATGCTTGAATGCTTAGATCACACTTTCTCATTAAAATTGCTAGGGGAAAATATGTGAAATAACCTTGTATTTAGTTGTTTATGCCAAATTACCTAAAATTACAACACTATAAGCTAACATTAGATCTAGGAGAATAAAATATCACCAAGAATTTGAATTAAAAATAGGTCTAAGGTAAGTAGGACTCATACGCCAGTTGGGGTGTATGAGTCTCAGTAGGCTAAGCTTGGGACACAAATTTCAAGTAATGTTTAGTTTAATTCAAAATTTTGATCTAGGCCCCAAAACTTAGGTCAGACCTAAAATGATAGAAAACAAATTTTCTACTTATGATTTAGGACATAGAGAAAACACATCTCCTAAGCATTTCATTGGAGGGAAACCATGGAGATCTCAATCTAAAGTATGCAAAGGAGAAAGAGATCTTGTAGTAGGTTGTCCTAGGGTATGATTGATGATCAAAGAGGGATCCACCACCAAGCTAGGGCTTGGGAAGACTAATGATAAGCAAGATCTAATGTTTAAACCTAGTTTTGCATGAAACTTGAACATGAATGACCTACAAATGCATATAAATCATAACAAAAAACTATAAAATTAGACTTGTGTGCACCTGGAAAATTATGGTGGATTGAATGAGGACTGAAAATGTTGGAAATGCTGATTTTAATGTGAGTGGGACTTGATGAGCCTAGTTTTTGGTCCAATTTTAGGTAGAATCTATAGTTTATTTGATGGCAGTTGTCATGGAATTTGATGTTAAATGTTGATACTTTCATAATGTTTCCCTCAAACCATAGACATTGGGCAATCCTATTTCTACAAATTTTAATGACATTGGCATATTATGTGGATTATCTATATTGATTTTGTATGTGGTTAATGAATGTTTCTTAAGGTGGTTATAGATATGTAGTTATTGTGTGTACTGACATTGCCATGCAAATTTAATTTGAGGATGCTAAGTTGAGGAAGACACTGCCAGCTGGGCATGCACTGTAACATCCAACAAAGGAATCACTCAAAGGTCAAAGGAGGTCGATGACAAAAGATTCCTCATGTAAACCAAATGTAACTGCCTTGTAGTGGACTTTAATGTTGGTTGAGTAGATGTGGGCGTTACTACTATGCTAAATCTACGTTTGGACCTACATTTCTGACTAGATTCCATGCACGCATAACCGTCACCACTCCACTTTCTCTCTTTTCCCTAAATGGCATCCTCCCAATCGTAGACTTGACTACCTTGTTTATTTGATATTATAAATAAGGATCTGATGCTCCTTCTTTGGAAGTTGCATGGTTTGATATTGTACTTGCACTCTCAAGTTTTCAATAATACAGATACATTACTCTTTTGTCCTTGTTCAACCATCTGAGTTCTCATTAGTTTTACCTATTAGCCTCAATCAACTAGTAGCTCAATTATGCCTAAGAGTTTGGCTAATAAGTTAGGTCTTATTTATGAGCCTAACCCCCATAAGGGTGTAGTTTAGTTAGATAGGTCTGCTGTTAAAATTGTTGGTATAATCAAGAAATTGGCACTTACCTTACATGCATCCCTGAGTTTTTCTATTCATCAAGATATACATGTTATCGATTTCCCACCGCACTTTTCCATTTGCCTCTCGAGGGACTTTACAGCCAAGTTCGGCGGGTTTTTTTCCTTTGATTGGTCTCATCTATTTTTTAGAACAAGGTATGGTACAAAAGTAACTATAAAATTTGAGCCTCTAGCCAAAGACCATATCAAACCATATTCCCCGAATCTTATAAATGCTAACCTATATGCCACACCTGTTCTAGAGGAAAAAACCATGACCTCAAACTGCAACACCCCTATAGAAAATATGAATCTAGATGACTGGGAAGCCAAAGATCATGAGCTTGATCCTTTTCAACACACAAATGAGATAGGGTTGGGAGTCTATATGATTCGCGAACCTGATTTTGATATGCCTAATCTTCGTAAAGAGGAGGAATAGTCTGTAGAAACATAAGATAAGCTTTGGAAGCTTTACTTCGATGGTTTGAGAAGTAGTATAGGTGTTGGAGGTGGAGCTATGCTAATTTCACCAGAGGGCAATAAGTATTTTCAACTTGCAGATTTGCTTTTAGCTGTTCAAACAATATAGTTGAATACAAAGCATTAGTGCATGGCCTAGAATGGGCTCGAAAGAGAGGTATCAAATGCTTACAAGTTTATGGTGATTCAAAGCTAATAGTAAATCAGGTCAAAAATCTAAATGCTGCAAAAAATGACTTGGTTAAGAAATATAAGCATCGTGTATGGGATTTAATGGAAGATTTTGATGCTTTTAATATTGTTTCAGTTCCTAGAAATAAAAATAAGCATTTAGATAGGCTCACTGCCATAGGAGCTTAGTTTGATATTCCAAAAGAAATTCACAAAGTAGAGGCACGTCAATATGTAAAAATAGTGGTCAGACTAATGTGAGTTGGGAGGTTTTTGATAATGATGAGCAAATTGTAAATTTTTTAATTGTTGAAGTTGAGTTTGCAGATGGAAACCAACAAAAGTGGCAGCAGTTGTACGACAACCAAATTGTGTAGTTGAAGACAAACAAGCTACCAAAAGGTTTGGTGACCTTGGAATCTATGTTCAATTAAGATGAACAAGTGCGGAAAGACAAGTGCAGCCTAACTGTTAAAGAAGAACACTATGAGGCCATTAAAATCTTCAAAGGAAAGCTACTCAAGTTGGGAAAGGTATGTAATAAAGAGGAAAAACAAGCATTTATTCTGTTATGTCAAAAATTTAGTGATGTTTTTGCTTGGGAGTACAAGGATTTGAAAGGTTTTGATCTAGAACTAGCCCAACATACTATCAAATTAGAACCTGATGCAAAACTAGTAAGGCAGAAATAGAGACCTCTTAATCCCAAATTAGATCACCTTATGAAGGCTAAGTTGAGTAAGTTAGTCGAGAGTGGTATTATCTTTCCTATCAAGCATACTTCTTGGGTGCCAAACTTAGTTCCAGTTAGGAAGAAAAGTGGGGGAATCAGATTGTGTGTCAATTTTTGAGATTTAAATAAAGTGTCACTGAAAGACCACTACCCACTCCCTTCCATGGAGCAAATTCTACAGGTAGTTTCTGGTTCTGACAGATTTTGTTTGCTAGATGGTTACTAAGGTTACAACTAGATTATGGTAAAACAAGAGGATTATATCAAGATAGCATTCATAACGAAGTGCGGCATGATGGCTTACATAAAGATGCCTTTTGGCTTATCTAATGCCGGAGCAACTTTTCAGCGAGCGATGGAAATGGCCTTTCATGGCCTTATGAACAAATTTGTTCTAGTATATTTAGATGATAATACTATTTTTTCTAGAAATGCTAAGGAACATCTTGATCATTTAGAGCATATTTTTTAGAGATGCAGAGAGTTCAGAGTGTCTCTCAACCCAAAGAAGTGTATATTTTCTGTACACAAAGGTAAAATCCTTGGACACATTGTTTCAAAGCAAGGTATTTCTATAGATTCTAAAAGAGTCTCTTCAATTCTTGAATTACCATTTCCAAATCACAAGAAAGGCTTGCAAAGCTTTCTTGGAAGAATAAATTTTGCGAGAAGGTTCATACCAAATATTGCAGCCTTGTTGCAACCTCTCACTTCTATGCTTAAAAAGAATATGTCTTTTAGCTAGACCAAGAAGGGTAAGAGAAGTTTTGAGCAGATTAAAGAAGCACTTGTAGCTTCCCCTACCCTCATTAATCCAAAGTATGATGGAGTTTTCATTCTTTATGTATTTGGAGGAGTTGATACTATTTTTGCCATGCTTTTCCAGTAGAACAATGAAGGTTTGGAGCAACCTGTAGCATTTTTCAGCCAGGTATTACATGATTATGAGGTGAAGTAATCTTTTGTCGAGAAGCATGTTTTTTCTATTGTAAGAAGCATAAAAAAGTTCAGGCATATGCTTTCAAATAGCAAAATTCACTTACTAGTTGCTCATTCAACTGTTAAGGATTTCTTACTTAACAAAGATATTAATGATAAGTGTGTTGGTTGGATAACCAAAGTGATGGAATTTGAGGTTGATATTAAGGTAACTAAGCTTGTTAGAGGCAAGGTTTTGTGTGAACAAATTGCTGGAAATGAGGACAACAACTTAGAAGAAGATAAAAATGTTGACAGAGTGTTAAAAAATGATGATGCAGTTGTTGTTCCAGTTTCTTCTGCTACTTGGTTGCAGTAAATGATGCACTATTTACAAACTGGTGAGTGCCATGAAGGCTTAGACATAGCAAAAAGAAGGTATTACAAATTACAAGCTATTCATTTTGCAATCATTGATGGCATTCTTGATGGAAGAGACTTTCAAGGAGTTTTATTAAGGTGCATTCAGCCTGATCAAGTCTATAGGCTTTTAGCAGAATTTCATGATGGGCCTTCAGGAGGCCACTTTGCTGCAAGAACAACAGCTCTGAAAATTATGTGAGTTGGTTATTACTGGCCAAATTTGTTTAAAGATGCTATTGCTTGGGTTAGAAGATGTGAAAAATGTGCTTTATTTTCTAGAAAATAGAGGCTTGCAACACTGCCCTTGCAGCCTATTCAGGTGGAGCAACCATTTTCCAAGTGGGGTTTAGACTTCATTGGACCTATCAATCCACCTTAAAGTGTGGGTCATAAGTGGATCCTTACTGCAATGGATTACTTTACTAAGTGGACCGAAGTTGTTGCTTTGAAAGAAGCAAACGAGACTTTTGTGCTTAATTTCTATCAAGACTTAGTGTCAAGATTTAGTACTCTAGATTAAATAATCTTTGACAATGGTTTGGATTTTATCAGTTTAAGGATTTCTGATTGGTCAGTTAGGAATAATATTTATTTGAACACATTCTCTATTTATTATCTGCAAGGCAATGGTCAGACGAAATCTATAAATAAGAATCTAATTCAGATAATCAAGAAGATAGTTGAAGACAATCAATGGACATGGCATGCAAAATTGAAGTTAGCTCTTTGGGCTGATAGGGTGACACTGGTTGTTCTCCTTATGTACTTGCTAATGGAAAAGAGGCTAAGTTACCTATTTCTATTGAATTTCCTACTTTGAGCTTCGTTAAAGAGATAGAATTGATGAATGAACAACCTCTTGAAGTGAGATTTGCACAATTGATAGAGCTTGAGGAAACTAGAAGGGAAGCACTGAGGCAGCTTGAAATACATCAAGCTTAGATGAAGAGCTCTTTTGATAAAATGGCAAGACCACGAAAATTCATTATTGGTGATTTGGTCTTCAAGTGGAATGAATATAAGAGCAGACCTAGACGACATTCCAAATTTGATGCAATTAGGGATGGGCCTTATGTGATCAAAGAGTGCATGGAACACAATGCTTTCCAACTTTCTAAGTTGACTAGAGAGGTGATGTCTATCCTAGTTAATGGGATCCACCTCAAGCATTGCCTCTGAGATAATTTTTATCTTGTAAATAAGTAGAGTAGTTGTTGCAAATAAGTGTGTTATGCACATTTCTTTTTAGTAGTTTCCTTTCCCTAAGCGCTATTGTGCATGTTCTGTTGGCCATTAGGGCCTGTTAGTTTTCTTTCTACTTGTTTTTTTTTTGTTTTTCCTACTATTTGGAGTGTTGCTATTCGAATTTATAAGTTTCATGAAGGGGAAAATTTGACTCCACGCCTAATGGATTTTTCAAAGGCAACTAATCTATGCTTAGCTGGCAAGCATTTAGCAGAAATCGCCAAAATGTTACCAATTTTTTGATACAACTCAATTGCTGGAGCTGATTAAATATGGTTATATTTGAAAGTGAAAGTATAGTTATGTGTACATGTGCTTAGGTGTTGTTTGCAATGCATTTATCAAGTATCAAGTGACAGTTATGCAAGTGTTTTGAGAAAATTGAGTTTCAGAAGTATTGCTCGAATATTTTACAAATCAAATGGAGTACATAACTGAGTATACAAATGATTAAGCATAAAAGAGTGTTTTCATTTATTTCATGAAGTTATTCACATTACATATTTTCATTTGATTGCAAGAATACAAATGATGGTACAAGCATTTCAATGCATTTCATTCTGAATGGAAATGGAAGAAGAAATTTAAAGATCCATGCAAGCCATGGTTTTAGCTGGTTCCATTCATTAGAAGAAAGGAAATATGCAACTGAAAGAGAGAAACAAATAACATGGGACATATCCATCATTGCTTGAGTTGATCTTCAGTTGATGCCTCATAGCTTGCTCTGTCCTGCTTTGGCTCCTGAATGTACATGCAAAAGTTTGAGAGGGGTGTCAATTAAGAGCTCGGGATATGAACTATACTACATGCCATACTAACAGAGATATATTTCAATCCTTGGAATGCATAGAATCAACTAAAGGAAGGAACAAAAACATGAACTGAAAGGAAAACATCATCATCATATATTGTTTTTTGCTAACATTGTTTGTTTCCTTGTGTAGGTATAGGAAAAGTCATGTAGTTGATTATCTTATGAAGACCAAGCATGTGGAGAAAAATGGCCTCCCACAAGGGTAGAGCTCAACATGCCGCCCCTTAGGTATTACAGATGGGGGCTGAGTGAAGGAATGCAATCATCATGTTCATCAAAGCTATTCATGAAAGAGTAGAGCAGAGTTCCATTCATCAAAGCCATTAAGCCGATTGTTCACTCATAACAATCAAGTAATATATATTTTTTGAAAGCTACAGGTGAACAAAAAACTTAATGAGTTTAATCAATTCAACTGTGATTCCTCAATGTCATACTTGTAAGTTTAAATGTTGTTGTACCATTTTTTTGCTGCTATGAGTATTGTTTTGTTCATCATGTTCATGATATTATGAGAAGTATAATAGTGTTCATGCTCATGATGGTGATAGTGAACATGCATACACAATGCCTCATCAAAGACACTAGTATTTAAGAAAGGAAGCATGTGTAAGTTTCAGATTTTCTTTTGAAGAAAGAGCAAGTGCATAAAACAATTTTTAGATAATGGAGCATAAAAATGCATGAAGAGTGCCAGGTAGATGATGTTAACCTGCCAAGAATATGTAAGGACAAACAAGCATGAAGAGAGCTTCAAATTTTCAAGCATTAGGTAATCCATTGTGCTATTTGTCCAAATGCAACTATGGCATTAATTGGAGTAAACAGTTCAAGTAATATATCATTAATCAACATGTATTCCAAATGAAGTTTGTGCATCATTGTGTCTGAAATGGAAGCAATTCAAAGTACATTGTTTAGAAGGTTTTTTTCATCATTCAAAGTATTCTTTCAAAGAGTATTTTGCATGAGGTCAAAGAAAATGGACATGAACATGTTTGATAAGAATCTGAGTATGTAAAAACATTTCCAAATTGAACAGAGCTTTTAAAAGATTTAAGTGAAAGGCATAATAGATTGAGCAAGCAAAAAATCTAAGGGTGCCAGTCAAAGAAGTTTATGTGTGCAGGAGGGTTTTGAAAGGAAAGTATGTTCCAAATGCTGTCATATGGTTTTGCAGTGATACAATGAAGGAGACAATCATTTTATAATTTTCTGAGTATTAAAGCTTGCTTTTTTGAAGTACATAAATTTAAAAAATGCAGATTCTCCATCATCCACACATTTTGTGAGTTTTTGATCTTGAAAACAACAAATGTTCCCATAAATACAATAGGGGTTTGAACATGAATTTTGAAACATTCGCTAGAGCTTGAAACAAATTTAGGGGTTTCTATTGTTTTCTCGTTTGAAACAATTAAGTTTCCTCTTTAAATCAAATGGAGTGCCAGTAGTTACAAATATAGAGCAGGAATTCCTTGGGCGAGTTAGGGTTTCTTCCATAATATCCAAGTGTTAAGTCAAATGGAGATACAATGAACATTTATCCTGTTACAGAGAAAATCTTATAAAAGCTTCGTTTTGACATAAATAAAAATGAAATACCATGGTGGGTCAAGCTCTAGTAGGAAATAGACAGTTTTCATCAAAAATACTGAGTACCCATGTTCGGTTTTTGCATTAAGTACAAAAATAAGTGAATTGCTTTTAGAATAAAGTGAACCCACATGGGATTTTATTAAAAATACAGATTTTCCATAATTTATAGCATACCCATGATGGGTTTGATTTAAAAATGCAGATTTCTTATTTTACAGAATATCCATTTGAATTTTTTTGTCTCAAAAATGCATTTTCTTAAAGGGTATGTGTAGGATCATGGTACGCCAAACAAGCCCTTAAGTGGCAATGAAAATTCAGAACAATTAGAGTTAGGCAACTTGATGTAAAAATTTGGATAAGTTATCTATATTATTTCAAAAACATGTAAGAATAGATTCTGTGGGAAATTGAATGTAGTTTCTAAACTACTAGGTTTATTTTTTTAAAAACAAAATCTATTT